>CACSLK010027832.1:7386923-7408346 GCA_902706635.1 Striga hermonthica
TTCAGATTTTCAGATTTTTTTTTTTTTGATAATTTAAAGACACAAAATCCCTTATATGAAGGGATTTATCTTGTTTCAGTTTTTAAAACTCCTTTTTTGTTTTCAGATACCAATTGCAGTGTAAATCGACTCTCATTTCGAATTTAACAATTCTTAAATTTTTGTTGACATAAAATTGAATGAATATTTTTAATTCAAAAAAACAGTCTTAGAGTTTTTTTATATAAACAAACTACTTCAAAATTAAATATTATTATACTAATTGCAACAATTTTTAGATTATATATCATTTCTTATTTTATATAATTAAATATTAAAAATCGATCATGTTAAAAAATCAGGCATAATAACAAACTTTATATCTTCTTCTTTTATATTAAAAAACTAATTGCAATGAAAACCGGATGCAATATTTAACTGATAATTTAAGTTTCAAAATGGGTAGAATAAATAATTGCATATAAAAGATGTAAAATTTTTAAGTTTTTTAATTTCAATATCCCTTAATATATGGGATAAGATCAGAACAAAATATATTATCTACATATTGTGGTAATCTATTAAAACACGTGCATATACAAAATAGTATAAAAGAAATTGTAACGCTTTATTTTTGTGCCGAAATTTCTTTTCACTATATGATCCCAATAACTTTTTCAAAATATTAGGGACAAAAAATAATGGTTACAAAATATAAAAGATGTCAATTATTGTGTATCCACATATGTAAATGCAAAACCGTCAACAATTTTACAATAACTAAATAAAATTCCAGTAGATTTATTGTATATTTATTTTATTTTATTTTGATTACAACTCATATTCAATTTAAATTATGAAGTAAATATTATAAATTAGTACGCCGTAAATATGATTATATTTATAAATCTTAGGTATTAAACATTGGGATAGAAATTTAAAAATTTGTAAATTATGTATTATATTAAAAAAATTATAAAATTATACTTGTAAAATTTATGTATTTTTATCTATTGAAACTATGAGCGGTATACTCGATTATACATTAATTATAGATGCATCCGAATTTCTCTCAATTACTCATGTAAAAAAAAGATAAATAACACAATGCTTAATTTTGGAAACATGTGTAAAATTCGTGAAGCTATAATTACGTTTTTTTTTTTCTTTTTTTTTTTCAAAATCCATAATTGTAGGCTACATTAATGCTTGCCAATTTGTTGTTTAAAAAAATTCAAAATATTTCCAAAAATGGCATGCAATTAATGTTGTTAGATTTTCTACTTACTATTTTTAAAAATGGTAATTCTTTTTATATAGATATAATATAATTTTTAAGTAGTTCGAGTCAAACGGTATAACAGTTAATTACAATTATATATTAATGCATAGTTATTCAAAATAACTAATCAAATAAACTTTAAGTAGTTCGAGTCAAACGGTATAACAGTTAATTACAATTATATGAGTGGATGAATAATAGAATATATTTACAATCTTGTATTATGAATTTGTTATGACAAGTAAAATGCCAATTCTTTTTTTCAAAAGACATCTACCAAGGTTTAGAACATGGGCTTGTAGTTTATTTAGTTGGATTGAGTTGGGGCCATAATACTTACATAGCCTGCCACATTGACGAGCTGGGCCGATCTACTCCATCATGATGTGGTTCAATGGCCCGTAAACTGCTGTACTCCTGTTTTCCATTGCTTTATCAAAAAACAGGACAGTAGCACAATTTAACTTATCAACTAATACTCACATTAAGTGGGTCTTACCAAAAATAAAAAAAATCAAATGTATATTTATTATGTATTTCTGACATATTTCTAAGTAAAAGGTATAAACCAGTCGGATTAAGTCTTTAAGCCTTAGGAGATGGGAAAGCTTTTTCGATTCTTTTTTTGGTGTTGACCAGCTCAGTTCTCTTATAAGAGGAGGTAAAAAAGGGGGGTGCTTTTTAAGTTGAAGAAGCTGATAGGTTTTTCCATACTTGGGGTGAGGGAAGGGTCCGCAAAAATCGAAGTTATTTTGTCTCTCCTAATAGCCAGCGCCAGTATACGTTGCCAACCATTGTTGTAGATTCTTCCGCGGAAGTCCATAAATGCTGGTCCTGCCCTTCACCGATAGGCGAACAAGACGAATTGAAATCAATCCTTGCATTTAATAAGGAGAGCAAAGTGAGTCTCGACTGAAAGGAGAGAGCTTTGCTCTTGACGCATCCCCCACTCTGACTGAAATGATGGGCTCCGTACTCCTAATCTATTCTCACACAATTTTTGTTTGTCAATTGGGTCCCAAGATGGTCGGGTCGGGTCGGGTCGAGAGAGGATAATCTGGGTGGGTTAAAGAAGAGGAAATTACAAAAAAAAAAGAACATAATTATTTCACCTCATAACCTAAGGCTAGTTAGAGAAAAGCCACGGGGTTGTAATATGAGTAAACAAATTAAAATAAAGTAAACAAGATAATCATTAACAATATGCATGTAAATGAATTTAGTCATTTGTAGGCTCGACTCAGCTCGGCTCGTCAAAGACTCAAAAATATGAATTTTAAAATAATATTTTTAAATAACAAATTAACAATATACCAGTTAATGAATTGAGTCATTCGTAGACTCGACTATGCTCGACTCGTGGAAGACTCGAAAATATAAATTCTTAAATAAATATACTTCAAATGACACACTAACAATATACATGTTCATGAATTGAGTCCTTCGTAGACTCAACTCAGCTTGATTCGTAAAAGGCTAAAAAAATAAATTTTTAAATAATATAATTCAATTCAAATTTGAATTGGTAAGACTCAAGTTTTTTAATCGACCCATTTAGCAAATAATTTGGGTTAGTAAGACTTGTGTCCGAGTTTGAGTATCAGAAACTCGAGCTTTATTGAAGTTGTTGACAATAATGAGTTTTGGATGATATTTGAATTGGATTATTAAAAATTGATGATATTTGAATTGGATTATTAAAAATTTTGAAATATCACCAAGGAGTAAAATGGGAGTTAAAAATAAGAAGAGTATATGACTTTTGGCTTTGGGATGAAGAAAAGTAATGGTCGGCCCTTTCCTTTGTACCAAAAAAAAAAAAAGTAATGGTCGGCCCCTACATAAATTATAGTTGCAAATAAATGCAATTTGAGTTTGAATTATGATGTGGACTTGTGTGTGTGGCTTCAGTTGAATTTTATTTTTATTTTTATTGAAGGGCCACCGACACATACCCACCTCAGCTTAATGAAGGACAAAAACGTAATATCAAATTTTTTTCTTTTTTTTTTTAATTTTTTATTTTTGGCTTCATAGAATTTCTGATATGTTTTATGTCCCATACGATGACTTCATAGAATTTTGCTCATGAAAAACATTGTTTTAATTTTTTTTATCTTTTTTCCTATGTTTTCGTGTTAACATAACTTTAATATTGAAATTTTCATATTTTAAAATAATATTAATTAAGTTATAATATTGTATTATATAAACATATGTATTTTATTATAAAATATAACAACATAATTTCATTTTTAGTTCACTATATTGACATGTCTTCAACAAAAATTCACCTTTTTGTACACGTCAAACTTAGTATATTAATTTGAAAATTTCATCAAATACATGAATCATTAGTGCCAGGATAAAAATTCGTAGTTTCTTTTCGACCTAATTTAAACATCCTCCGATCTTCGTTTCAAATAGGTGACCCACCGTTGGATTCTTCTCGTCTTGTAACTCCCACTCAATTGACCATCCGAAAAAAAAATGGGTTATTTTCTATCCAATTTAATTTCCACGCAAATATCTACATCAAATTCTTTTTGTCAAATAAGTCGTACCATCAAACTTGATCTCAATTAAAGTTCGTTTGTCTGCTCAATTTGTCATCCAAAATAATTATGTCCACATTCGTTGTTCTCTATCTAGAGACCATTTCAATATCTTCCAGCATAAGGTTTAGTCGGGTGACTCACCATTGGATTTCTCATCACCACAGTCGCAACCACTTGTAGCTTAAATACATTTTGTTTGTCTACTCAATCTTTCGTCCAAAATAATTTGAGTTGTTTTATTTTTAGCCTTATTCCGATGTCTTCTCAAGTCAGTTCAAGTATGTGACCTACCGTTGAATTCTTCTTGTCGAGACGGTCGTATACCCATTTTTTTCAGACTAGTTGGAGTTCATTTGCTAAGTCGATTGTCTGTCTAAAGTCGTATGAATGAACTAAATTTTTGGCACACCGAGACGGTGATGAATTTAAATCTGGTTTTTATTCTGCCACTAATAATTAGTACCCAATTAGAAGATTCTTTTAAATTATTATATTAAGTTTGATGTATGCAAAAACTATGATTTTTGTTGAAAATATGTCAATATACTGTACTAAAAATGAAAATTTACCAAAATATGACCATCTTCTCATCTACATTACCTAGCTCTTACCTCTAATTATAAATAGAGATACCAAAATGACTTATATATATGTAAGAATAACCATTTATTAAATACAGTAGCAAAAAATTATGCGAGCATTTAATGCTTACATTTTTTGAAAACTTTTTAAATATATGCATTAATTGTTTCAATATACATGTTTTCAAATAAGGTCAAATCAGATATGATAAAAAATATTATATTTTTGAATAATTTTATTAATATCTGCAATAATTTTACTGATGTCCATTATAATAAACTACAAGATTGATTTTTCATGATTTATGTTGATAATATTTTGGTCAAGATAAATATGTCAACATAGTATAAATTCTAACCATAATACTATTTTTATTCACGAATATTCAATTTTTTTATCTAAAATATTTATAGAAAATCGTAACAAGTTAGAAAGAATTTTTCTTTCAATTATATTAGGTGAAATTAAGTTGGAGAATTAATCTTTGTAAATATAGTTTTTTGCTTAAGCTTTATTTCATTATATATAAAAAATAAATTATTTTTAAAATTAATATAGTTTATCATTTGAGAGATTATGATCAGATACATTAATGATTATTCTTTAGAATTTATTTGTATATTATTGTCAACCATGATTAATTTTATTATTATTATTATTATTATTATTATTATTATTTTGTTTTTCATTATGAACTTATTGTAGAATATATTTTTCATGACAGAGTATCCTAAATAAACTATAAAGCCTTATAATGTAAATTAGCAAAATCTCTTAATTATAGAAGGGAATGATTTTTGGGATTTTCTAAATCAAGTGTGTGTATATTTTGCAAAATATTATATACTATTCAATTGTAAATTTATTTACATAATTTAAATTGATTACATAAATAAATAATATTGGCGTGCATTTATATTTTTCATTACATAAAATAAAAAGAAAAAGAAAAAGAAGATGTACTGTTTCTATAACTTTTATAAATAATAATGACATTATATGACAACAAAGTTTATAATAAAATAAGGGTTTATTGCACCAAATCCCACTGTATTATACTAAATCTGCGCGTTTTCCCCCTGTATTTTAAAAATTGTGTCATACCCCCTTGTATTTAAGGTTTGCATGCGCGAAACACCCTAAACCGTCTAAGATGATGGCAGTGGAGTGCACGCGCGTACTGTGCGACTTTTTCTTCATTTTTTCACCCTAAAGTGACTGAAATTACTGTTTTACCCCTGAAAAATACTGAAAAATATTTTGCTTATCCCAGGGTTCGATCTCAGGCCAAAAACTTTACACACAAGGCACCAAACCACCTTGCTACCATCATTTTATGGTATATATTTGACACACACTTATCTAAAAGAACACAAAGAGAACAAAACTTTATCAAACAAAAAATAAAATAAAATAATTACAAAATAGATTAACTATAAGAAAATATAATTAAAATAAAATAAAATAAATATTAAACTGAATAAATCTAAATGTGTAATTTGAAAATAATAAAATAATTTTATTATTTAATATTGAAACAAAATGATACTTTCATTAAAACATAAAAATTTATAAATATAAAATAAATTTAATATAAAAATTAAAATATGTTTTCATGAATTGAAGTAGTATAATATATATATATATATATAAATAAAATAAAATTCTTTAAAATAAAATAAATGATAGTTTATTTATTATATATTATTAAAGTAGAAATTTTATAAATAAAACAAATTTAATTCAATAGCTATATATTATTTGTATTTATGACTTTTATTTAGTTTTTATATTATTTATTTTGTTAAAAAAATAGAGAAATATATAAATTTAAATTTTCAGTAAAATTCGTATTTTTAAATTTCTAATAAATAATTTAATTTTATTATTATTATTTTATGTTCTATTAAATAAAAAATGCTAAATTAGAATCCGTTATAATTATTTATAATGAGTTATTAAAAATAAGAATAAAATGAGTTATAAATTAATGAGTTATTTAAAATTCGTATTTTTAAATTTCTAATAAATAATTTAATTTTATTATTCTTATTTTATGTTCTATTAAATAAAAAATGCTAAAATTAGAATCCATTATAATTATTTATAATGAGTCATTTTTTAGTTAAGAATAATAGAATTTTTTATTTATATTCGACAATTTAAAATATAATTATCCAGTTAATATTTTAGTACATGATTTTAATTATAAATAAATAATTTTATATTTTATATTTTATTTAGTAAAATTTATTTTAATTTTATTTTATTGTCTTAAGTTAAACAAAATAAATATAGTTGTTAACTATGAAATAAAAAGAATAATGCAACAAAATAATATGGAGTAATACAAATTAAAATAAATAATAAAATATAAATGTATATGAAAGTATTTAAAACAAATATAATAAATATTATTATTTTAACTATAATTTTTTAGATTTATTTATATTTTATTTTAAATATTTTCTTTTGTTTAATATCATAAGTTGTTTAAATTAATTTTTTTTTTTGTTTTATTTTATATAATTTAAATTTTTTGTATTCTAATTTATCTTAAGTTTTTTATGTTTTAATAATTTAATTTAATATAATTTACATTATCTTTCAAATTTAATTTTATTTATCCATATGCAATGTTAATATATATTAAACGTTAACACATCTAACACATAAGCATGAGTGGTACAGTGGTTGTATGCATGCTCCCACCTCAAGGAGGTCCTAGGTTCAAATCCTAGAGGCGCAACATTTTTTTTTATTCAATTTCTCGCGATTTATTCAAATTCTCGCGATATATTCAATTTCTCGCGATATACTGAATATATCATGATAAATTCAATTTATCACAATTATATATATATATATATAATATTCGGAGTGCATAACGGGAATTTTACAAAAATATTAACGCCCTTAACATGGAAACAGTAAAAGGAGAGTGTGTGCATGGAAACCTTAAATACAAGAGGGTATGACGCAATTTTTAAAATACAGGGGGAAAACGCGCAGATTTAGTATAATATAGGGGGATTTGGTGCAATAAACCCAATAAAATAATAATCAAGTATTGCATGGTGAAGAAGTGAAGTAAAATTGTTACTTTTCTTATATCAAAGAATAAATATCTATATTAAAGTCAAATTTATATTATTATAAATGCGTTTATGAGATAATATATTTATTAATTTACAGGTTAGCGCTAACATGCTCATATTTAATATTCTGATTAAAAAACCAGCGTTCATTAAAGATGTGAAAGTTGTCCATTGCAAATAGAGCTGGAAGAGTCATTGTTGACAATTCTCCTGGCATAGTGCTAATAATAGGCTAGATCAAAATGGCTCAATTAAATTCTAGTGTTTCTTCTATTAGTGAAGTTTCTATATAAAAAAATATAACAAACGACGCAATGCACTTTGGGTCGCTACGGAAACAGCCTCCTTGTATAATTACAAGGGTAAGGTCTGCGTACAACTGACCCCCCAGACCTCAACCAGTTGGGAATATACTGGGTATGTTGTTGTTGTTGTATTAAAGATGTGGAAAATATATAAATGATCCAACTCTATTATAAACTCATACTGTCAAAGATTGTAAAAATGCCTCATTTAATATTGAGTAATGTTATATGTACATAATAAATGTACATAGAGATGTACATAACACTCACATGAAGTGGGGTCCATTGGATTTTTTATTTTTGGTGGGTCTCACTCAATGTGAGTGTTATGTACACCCCTATAACTAGCACTGTCAAACGGGCCAGTGGCCCGCGGGCTGACCCGCCCGCCCGCCCGCTTAAACGGACGGGCTTGGGTCTTTGCTTGGCCAGCCCGTTCAATCGCCGGTCTATTTGGCCCGCCCCTTACCGTTTTTTTTTTAAATTATTTAAATTTAGTATTTTTTATTTTACTTCTAATTTCTAACTTGCACATGAAACATTTTTTTTACATAATAAAAATATTAATATATTAAATAATATTTTATGTCAATTAAGTCGTTCCTGCGCGTGAATACCCTATAACTATTGATAAAAAAAATAAAAATAAAAACTAGATGACAAATATTTAACATCATTACACATGATACCTTACTAGTTTATTAATATACTAGTAAATATAAGGATAAACAAACCAAAAAATATAGAAGAGTGCAAATTCCATAAAAAAAAATAAACAAAACCCGCGGGCGGGCCAATTTGGCCCGCGATCTAATGCGGGCGGGCCACGGACTATGTATTTTCCAGCCCGTAGAAATGCGGGCCATTTTGGCCCGCCCCGTTTAAACCGCGGGCCAGCGCGGGCCGGAGCAGGCCGGGCCGAATCGGCCCATTTGAATATGCTACCTATAACAATATTATGTACATATAACATTACTCTTTAATATTTGTGTATAGTGAATCGCACGCCTTTGGGCAATCATTCTGTTAGAACATTGGTTTGGCATTATGTCCGACAAACTTAAGTGTTTTCTAGAAGATTTCTTGTTAAGCAAGCAAAATAAATTAAAGGGAAGTTTTTCTATTTATTTACTTATGATTTAATTAAGTTCCTAATATTTATTATTAATAATATATGGTATATATTTATTGTAGTATGTATTATGGAATCCTAATCCTTTAGGAGAAGGATTACATAATATATATTCTATATATTTACTTACCATGTATGTCACATGCCATAATTAGTTCTCTTTTGCTTGTAGGACAAGGAATAGGTGGCAAGGACTATGAAAGGATGAGCTTTCCATACAAAAAGAGTTCTGGACGTTCATGAGAAGATCTAACGAGGATTTGGAAAGATTCACCACAAGATCTTTGAAGATTTGGAAGATCGGCTATTTTTGGAAAGTCATGTTCTTACCAGATTCTTGGAACGCGTTTTTCTATTGGAAGCTCAATTCTGAAGATCTCCAAATCACATGCACGATTTCTACATCAAGAAAACTTACCTTACATGAAGGATTTCGTCCAAATCAGAAAGGAATCAATTGAGAAGGAAATTGACTCCTAAAAGGTAAAGGAAGAACTGTGAAGACTCCTTACCTTAAGGAGGTTGTATATAAGCCTACTCAAGCAATCAATTGAAGACAAGAGAGCTGCTGCAAATCAAGTTCATCATTCATCAGCTTCAATTGAGTGTTTGAGAGTTTCTATTATTTTTATTTTATTCGGTCCAGTATTTCAGCGTTCTTACATTGCTGAAGAACTGAACTCGTTTTGTTTCTTTTCTTTTACAAACACTTTATTTTAGTGCTTAGGGATTAAGTACTGGGTTTTGCTCGAGGGATTCGAGTGTATAAAGTCCACGGGACGTGGCCGGAGAAGTAGTTGATAGGATCGTGTGTAGTTGTGGCTAGACTAGAAGAGAGTTCGAGTCGTGTAAGTCCAAACTATACAAGTGTGAACGGTTTATCAATGAAAGAGCTCTGAGGGAAAGTGGGACGCTTCCCTGCAGAGTTTTAAAATCTTCGGTTTATTGCTTCCGCTATTTACGTTGTTTATCCACGTTCGTACTACATTTCGCGCACTCGCAAGTAATTATACGTTTCAATTGGCACCAGAGCAGTGTTCCTGTTCTAACTACGGGATACAGATCTTTGGGACTGTATGTTGGTCACCATGAACCACGACATGTCTGTTTCGCGCCCTCCGTACCTCGATGGTACGAACTATGGGTACTGGAAATCCATGATGGTAATTTTTCTTCGGTCTCTTGGAAAAGGAACTTGGCAAGTCATCGAATCAGGTTGGTCAACACCTTTGATGGAGAAATCACCCTCGGAAAAGAAGGGAGGATCCTCGTCCTCTGATGTTGGTCCTCGTGTTCTTGTTGAAAAACCGAGAGATTTGTGGACTGATGCGGAAAGACTAGCAGAAGAAGCTAATTTTCGAGCTCTATATGCTATCATGTCTGCTGTAGATCCCACTCGTCACAAGATAATCATTCAGTGCACGACCGCTCAAGAAGCCTAGAGGATTTTGGAAAGACAGTTTGAAGGTACAAACGCGGTAAAAACCTCAAGGCTCCAAAGAGTTTCTACGGAACTAGACGAGATTCGCATAAGGGATGATGAGACTATTGACATGTACTATGCCCGGTTCTGCGATCTAGTAAACCAAACCGCAATGCTTGGTGAACCGGTTCCAGATGCTAGACAAGTGCTGAAGTTAATGAGAACTCTACCGGATAGGTTTGGAATTAAGATTATAGCTTTGGAGAGTTTTCAGAGAATTCAAAAGCTGGGCATTGATGACCTTCTCGGTGAGTTGCGTACCTTTGAAATAAATCATGGATTTGACTCGATGAAGATAGGGAAAGGAAAAGGCTTAGCTCTAAAAGCCAAGGTTCGTACACCTGTGTTGGAGGAGGAAGATTCAGATGAAGAATCTTTCGATGCCGAAGAGGATTATGATGATGAGTCTCTTCATGCTGAAAGTATTGCTAAGGCTTTGGATGTTCTTACACGCCACTTTTCTCAGTTAAAGAAGAAAAAGGGATTCAAAGCGAAGAAGTCTGTCGATTTCAGTAAGAACACCAACCAACAGTCTGGTGAACGACGTTCCAACACACATTCTCAGAAGAATCAGAATCAGGACGTAGAGAAGAACCAATGCCGTGAATGCAAGGGATTTGGACACTTTCAGAAAGACAGTCCGAATTTCACGAGGAAGAACAAAACCTATCGAGCCACGTGGGATGATGATGAAGACGACGATGACCAGCAACACACGAAAAACTTTGTCGTCGCTTCTCCCAACAACTTCACGTGCTATACAGCCTCTCAAAAGCCTTGTGATGCAGATTCAGGTATGTGTTCTTACACGTATAATTCTCATAGTGATTCTGATGATTCTGGAGATGGTTCTTTTGAAGTAGACATGGAAACCCATAAGCTTGCATTAGCGACGAGCATCAAAGCTGGAAAACTAGTGAAAAAGCTACAAGCTCAAATCGAGGTGTTCCAACATCGTTTTGTAGAGCATGAGAAGGAGATCGCCTACTTGAAGGATGAACTTCAGAAAACTCACGTGATGAATGGCGAATTGAATGATAAGCTGACCAGATCTGATGTTCGTACCAGCAATGAAGAACATAAGCTGGATGAATTTGTTGCCAAAATCACGATGTTCGAACACGAGAAGAAGTTGTCCAAGCAGGTATGTGATGAAAACGATTTTGTCATTGAGTCTCTACGTAATGAAATGTTTTCATTGCAGAAAACTATAGGTGAAAGGGATTCTGAGATTGCGGCCCTCAAACAAGAACTCGGTCGTGTGATGGAAGAACATGTGACTCTTCGAAGACATTGTTCAACCTTGGAACAAAAGCTCAGCAAGAGTGAGGAGATTGTCAAAATGATCAATAAGCCAAAGTCCTCATTTGCTGAAGTTCAAAGGTTGAGTCATCAGATTGCGTGTTCAGACCAGAGTAAGAACTCCTCCAGTCAGAAACTGAAAGGTAAAGTGGGTGAACCAAGAACGTCTCTGAGTAAGTCCTCTCTAACTTTTGTGAAAGAAGGTTCCAACTATGATGGTAAGGTTGATCAGGTTTCTGTGAAAGAACACCGTAAACGTTTTGTGAAAAATTTTATTCCTACTTGTCATTATTGTGGTGTTCTTGGTCATATTCGTCCTAGATGCTATAGGATGCTTAATGATTTGCATGCAGGAAGAATAAATGACTGGAACCCCGCTGGTGTTCCAATGAAAACACCAAAACTGAAGGTTGATGTAAAGAACCATAAGCAACAGAAAATTTGGGTTCTAAAAAAGAATCATACTTGTCTTTCATCTCTGTTTGCTTCAAAATCCACTTGTAATCGTGATTGGTATTTTGATAGTGGATGTTCTCGGCACATGACGGGTGTTAAATCGAATTTGATTGATGTTGTACCTGTGTCTAATGGTTCTGATTCTGTCACTTTTGGTAATGGTGTTAGTAATAAGGTAGTAGAAATTGGATGTTTGAACATGTCTGGTCTTCCTAAACTTGATGATGTTTTGTTGGTTGAGAACTTGAATGTCAATTTGCTGAGTGTGAGTCAATTATGTGATCAAGGCTTTTCTGTGAGTTTCACCTTAAAAGAATGTTTGGTTTCAGATAGGAATAATAACTGTGTTCTTACAAGGTCTAGATCGCATGATAATTGCTATTTGATTGATTATATGACTTTTGACTCATGTGATACGAGTTCTGGTATAGTTAGAGAATGTGATGCTGATAGGGCTGTAAATGACGTTGATTAATGGAGTACGTCTGACGGATGTTCTTACACCGATCAGAACCTTGTGGCTGGAACTTCTTGTTCAGAAAAGGTGTGGATGAAGCACATTTTTCTTAAATTTGGAACTGAGGTACAAGCCATTGACCTTTTCTATGACCATACTTGTGCGGCTAATATTTCCAAATATTCTGTTCAACATTCTCTTAAGCGTACTTGCATGCGTTGCCACTCTACTAGAAATTTGGTTGATGATGGTTTAATTGTTCATAAATATGTTCCAGCACATAACCTTGATGCTCAAAGATTTATTTCTCTAAGAAAATCCTTAGGGATATGCATTCTCTGATTGCTTGCATGTCATTATATTATATTATATTGTATATTAGTATATATATATTTATCGCATTGCTTGTAAGCATATAGGGTATATTGCATTAGGCATGCTATTGCATCTTGCATTCTCTTCACCACTAGATTCCTAATTGAAGTTCTGACTCTTCTGAAAACTTGAGCGATGTTGACTGTCTTAGACTGGCTGCGTGTTCTTACTATACTGAGGAACGTACTTATATTCTGTATTTTTTGTTTTTTGTCACAAAGAGCTGTCTTCTCATAAATGATCTAGAGCGATAGCTAGCAGATGGTTCGTTTCCCAATAAGAGATCGACTGTGAAAAGAGCGTCTGGGACAGAAAATGTTGAGAAAGGGCGTAAGCTAGTGACACACATTGCATATTTATATGTGGTGTTCTTACACGGAGTAATAAGGTGGCCACCCACATAAAAACCGTAGTGCTGTTTAAAAAAAAAAAAAAAAAAAAACGTAGGATCCTTGTTTAAAATCGTGGTGCAAAGTAGTGGGGTTGACTTTCACTATTGCAGTGATTGTTACTAAGTGAAATGCACTATGAATAATAAGGCATGTGTTCTTGCATATATGAAGTTGTGGTTCGCACTACCTTGTGTATATACATATATCCGCTTATCGTGTGTTCCTTGGGAAGTTTGAATCTCAAAACTGGTCACGGACTGTCTTCATCAATCTTGTTTAAGTTGATAAGGAAAAGATTTTTTGGGTCTAGTGAATTTTGTGTGCGGTTTTATTTTTTTTTTCATACTAGGCATATATTGCATAAGATTTCCTTCTTTGATTGAATTACTTGGGCATGAAAAAATTGTGATGGAATTTATTTTTGGATGGTAAAATCTTATTCTTCCTAATTTTGAATTAGTTGGACACATGTGTTAGTGTGTTAATGGGTTTGTGTGTTCAATTTTGATGGGAATGTTCTTACCGCATAGTATCCATCGTTTCCATTGATTTTTTAAACCTTACCCATTACATCCTGACATTCTTCATTCATTATGTCCTCACTATATATCTTCATTTTCAGAACCTGAGAACCCCATTTTCATTCTCTTTCTCTATGAATTATTCGTTTAACCATTTGTGTTCCTGCATCGTTTTCTATGTGCTTCTGAAACACTTTGGATGATCGCAAAGGCCTAGAGAAGAGATGGACAGCATACCAGCGATTAGAGATCAGTTCAAGCAACGTCTTTTGTCTTCGGTCATCTATATTTTTTCTCACTTGATGTTCTTACTCAGGGGGAGATTTGCCTTTGGCATTTCAGTCTAAAAAGGGGGAGAATATAGGATGTTTCTGAAGATGTTCGGGATTATGTTCTAGTTGTTTGCTTTTGAGTACTTGTGGTTGCTGTTTTTGACATGTTTCTACAGGATGTAAGAAGATGTATGTTTTGCTGTTTGATTGTTTTGTCTATTCTGACAGGGGGAGATGCATTGGTCACTCTATTTGACTTAGGTTCTGATATCTTGACGTGTTTTGATTGCTCTGATCATAGTCCTCATAGTTGTTTTGATAGGAACTGTTATGATGTTCTTACATTGCAGGTGTTTGAGTAGTTTACTTCCTGATGTTCGAACATAGATAATTGCTTTGCTGTTTTGAGTTTATTTTGTAGGTTATGTTTAAGAAACACGGTTTTCGAACTGAATGCCAAAGGGGGAGATTGTTAGAACATTGGTTTGGCATCATGTCCGACAAACCTAAGTGTTTTATAGAAGATTTCTTGTTAAGCAAGCAAAATAAATTAAAGGAAAGTTTTTCTATTTATTTACTTATGATTTAATTAAGTTCCTAATATTTATTATTAATAATATATGGTATATATTTATTGTAGTATGTATTATGGAATCCTAATCCTTTAGAAGAAGGATTACATAATATATATCATATATATTTACTTACCATGTATGTCACATGCCATAATTAGTTCTCTTTTGCTTGTAGGACAAGGAATAGGTGGCAAGGACTATGAAAGGATGAGCTTTCCATACAAGAAGAGTTCTGGACGTTCATGAGAAGATCTAAGGAGGATTTGGAAAGATTCACCACAAGATCTTTGAAGATTTGGAAGATCGGCTATTTTTGGAAAGTCATGTTCTTACCAGATTCTTGGAACGCGTTTTTCTATTGGAAGCTCAATTCTGAAGATCTCCAAATCACATGCACGATTTCTACATCAAGGAAACTTACCTTACATGAAGGATTTCGTCCAAATCAGAAAGGAATCAACTGAGAAGGAAATTGACTCCTAAAAGGTAAAGGAAGAACTGTGAAGACTCCTTACTTAAGGAGGTTGTATATAAGCCTACTCAAGCAATCAATTGAAGACAAGAGAGCTGTTGCAAATCAAGTTCATCATTCATCAGCTTCAATTGAGTGTTTGAGAGTTTCTATTATTTTTATTTTATTCGGTCCAGTTTTTCAGCGTTCTTACATTGCTGAAGAACTGAACTCGTTTTGTTTCTTTTCTTTTACAAACACTTTATTTTAGTGCTTAGGGATTAAGTACTGGGTTTTGCTCGAGGGATTCGAGTGTATAAAGTCCACGGGACGTGCCCGGAGAAGTAGTTGATAGGATCGTGTGTAGTTGTGGCTAGACTAGAAGGGAGTTCGAGTCGTGTAAGTCCAAACTATACAAGTGTGAACGGTTTATCAATGAAAGAGCTCTGAGGGGAAGTGGGACGCTTCCCTGAAGAGTTTTAAAATCTTCGGTTTATTGCTTCCGCTATTTACGTTGTTTATCCACGTTCGTACTACATTTCGCGCACTCGCAAGTAATTATACGTTTCACATTCATTTTCCATTTCATATTGTATGAGGTGACGTAATGGTTGTGGAGGTTTATATGTCATACTTTTTTAAATAAACATATATCTTTATGGTATGAAATATATATTATAAGTTATGTTATTTTTTTTGGAGTATGATATTGGATTTAGGAGGATGCACATCTATATCTATATATATAAAAAGGTTTGATTATTTTTGAATAGTAATTGTTTTTCTCCAAAAAAATTCTATTTACTATTTTAAGAAATTAATTTAATAATTTATGGTATATATCAAATGATCACTTATGGAAATTAAGACTCATTATTTAAGGAACTAACTAAGCCATATTTTAAGATATATTAATTACTCAAATCATGTGAATTAATATATGGTATAAAGTGAACGAATTTATTTTTGGTATTGATTGTTATTTCCATAGCTAATCAATATACGGTGTACTGTTTTCTATAATGAGCAGGCCGCTATATTGATTTTAGGCGTGAGTTTCAATTTTTCGTATGAAATTAACACAATAAAATTACCGTAACTTCGACAAAATAATATAAATGGATATTTTGATATAATGTGCCTGTATCGATGTTTTTTTTATAGAAAAAGCTCTGGTCATTTTTTTTTTGTATATAGTGGGTCTCAATTTAATTCATTTTTTTTGTTACGACATTTCAAATAATTTTTGTGTGAAATGCACTGCTCATTTTTTTTTGCATAATAAGAAGTGTCGATTCTTGTGGCATAAAAAACCTTATGACTGATTGTTTTTACTCAACTATTTAAATATTTTGATTTGGATATTTTATACAAAAGCAAATTCATATAAATTAATGAAACAATATAAAATTTATATTTATACTTACTATTCACATAGCTTTTTAAATATATGATAAAATTTTAACAAACTAATTATTTTATGGAAACACGTTATAGTCAAATCGAATTTCTGAATAAAAATTTTGACAATGACACATATTTTGAAACGAATATAATGTAATTTGTTATCAGTTATGTGCAACGCGCGGGTTGTATACTAATTTTAAATATGTATTTTTATGTAATTTTGCAGCATTTAAATTTTATTTAATATTTTCAAATAAATTAATATAGGCACATTATATTACATTTTGATTCTATGTTTTTTATTATTAATAATATTTAATGAGAGTTTTTTAATTAATAAATATTAATGAATATCTCTTACCTGTGCATCGCACGGGATTCATACTAGTTTTTTAAAAAAATATGTCTATTTAATTGTTAGATCGACTAGCGATTGTTAGAAAAATTTCATTTTTAGTCCACTGTTTTGGTCATTTTTCGAATGAAGTCCATCATTTAAGGTGTTTTCAGAAAAGGTACACAATGTTTACATTTAAATAAAGTTTCATAATTTTCGAGATGGATTGATAAAATGCTGACGTGAACGGATTAATTTATGAGGTGTGAGGTAAAATTCAATATATATGCACAAGTATATTACAGTAATTTTCTAACATTTTAACTTAACAACTTTTTTTAACTCAACTTTTAGACCAACTCTACAATCATCAATATTATCAAAATAATATCAATCAATCATTCATCATACACACCACATTAATCTTAATTCACTATTCATCCACTCATATTATTTTAACTAACCATCATATCAAATCATATTTCTCCTACTTTTAACATCAAATCAATATTAATTATCTTATTCTAAATATTATTTTAATACCCACTAAAAACTAACCATAACACATTTTTCAAAATTAACCAAACCAAACAAAAGAATCTAACCAAACCCAAAAATTTCTACAAACAAACATGCTCTTAGATTCTTTTTTTTTTCGAAACAACAATTATTTAAAAAAATAAAAAACTCAGAAGAGTATAAATGGGGTGTCAACTGACACCAAAAGAACCAGAAAAACTGGACTACTCGCCTCTTTTGGAGCGGTATCCAAGGGGTACAACCTCCATCTCCATCAAGGAGACCAAAACCAACACCAAAACACAATTCCATTAAAGAGACTAAACTCCAGAATGGAGATTGAACGCCAGATGCACCTCGACTTAATTAAACAAAACTAAAAGAAAAAAAAAAAAAAAAATATACACCTAATACACAAATAGAGTAAAACTTCTCATACCCTTAGTAGAAGAACCACAAACTACCTAAATTGGCAATCGAGTCCCAAACCACAACTAAAAAATTCGACAGAGCAACAAGGCTAGACTTCAAACCCAAAAATTGCGGCCACTCAACCGCGTGATCAGATTTTCGAACCAGATTTGGGTTCGCACAAGCCAAGATCCTATAGAAAACTGAGCATAAGTCAAACAAAAACTCGCATATGAAGCTGGCATTTGCAATTTAATACTACTACTGAAAATCACTTCTTCTATTCAATAAAAAATCTTTAGATATCGCATTTGGATGAAAAAAATAAGGAATATACCAACCAAAATTAGTTGTCTCTCTTTTTTTTTTGTTTATTCGGTAATTAGTCAGAAATTCTATGGTGCCACATGTGGCACGTGTTATGGTGCCACATGTGGCACGTACATGATGTGGCACATTATGATTGGTGTCATAACATGATGTGTGATAGTTGTGGCACCAATCATAATGTGCCACATCATGTTGTGGCACCATAATATAGTGTCACATGTGGCACCATAGAATTTCTGGTAATTAGTTGTCTCTTTTTTTTTACAAAGAAATACGCTAACGCGTTTACTACTGGACTACAAATGTTCCTTGAATATGAAACTTCACTAATGTCATGGGACAACCACGTCCGTACCCAGGTCTCGGAAAAAGCGATACCCCAAAGTTTCTTCCGTCGCTAAAGAAGCCAAATAATCGGCAGCAAAGTTCACTCACAGAATTCGGCCCGAGAGATCTTTAAATGTACAAGTTGTGCTGTAATGCAATTATATACTATATAATTTATTTTATTTTATTTTTATTTTTTTTGTTTATCTTCGATGCAATTGGGTGAGATCTACTGGAATTAATAATTATTATATATTGTTTTCAACCCTGTACAGTGTCGTCAAAGTTTACAACTAAACTGAGATCTATTTGAGTATTATAGTTTAATTTATTTATTTACTACTCACAGACCTCTAGAGCTTAGAAGGTCTTAGTTAATTAAACAGTGGACTGCTGTTGATACTTCTCACACAATTCATTAGCATATCTCAGTACAAAAAAAAAATGTTATATTTCAACGTAAAGTCCTATGATAATATACTTCAATGGAAATTTTAACGGATATTTCAATGGTGTATAGTATTCCAACGGAAATAGCAATGAAATATTCCGCTGGAATGTGTTGTTCATTAAAATTTTGGATGGAATTTGATGATTCTAACTGCTATATTTCCAACGGCTTTTTAGTGTAGGAATTTTCGTTGGAATATGCAATTTCCGTCGAAATGTGTATTTTCGCTCCCGTTAGAAAATCCACCGTTAGAATCGTCAAACTACAAATGAAATTCCAATGGAAAACTCGTTCCGACGGAATATTTTTGTTGGAATTTCCGTTGGAATCCATTGAAAAATTCCAACGGAAGTAATAACATTGAAAAATATCCGTTAAAATTGCCGTTGGAATTCTATTTGAAAATATTTCTGTTAGAATTTCATCAATTTTTTGTAGATCTATATATTTATATAATTGTATGCAAATAATTTATTTTAAAAAACCAATTTGTTATCTCTCATTTTTTCATATAATTTTGGAAATAAATCGTTATATTTTATATCAATCAAATAATTATATTTTTATTACATAATAACTATTGCTAACTAATAATAAAGTCACACTGTTTTTTTGTAAATGTAGCTGATAAGTTAGCGTATAGTTTTTAAGTTAATTTCTATTTTATAGCTGATAGCGCATAACTTATCTTGAAAAATCTAGTCGATAAGCTAGTTTATAGTTTTTAAATGAATTTAGAGCTTATAGCTCATCGTTTATGACTCATGATTGAAAAATCAGCATCTATAATAAAAATGTATGGTAAAATTAGCTGATAAACTAACTGAAATAAAATTTTCAATGAACTTATTTGAAAAGCTAAACTTTTTTGAATACAAGAAACTTATAGACTAACCAAATAAGCTATGAACTAGTTTATATTCTTATTAAAACAACCTAAATGATATGGGACTATGTATACCTATAAAAATTTCTATTACAAAACTTTTTTAACTATTTATTTAAAGTTCTTATCACATTTTTTATTTTATTACGAATATTTTTATTAAAATTGTTATACCCCTTAAATTTTCATACACAATTGCAATAATTATAGTTTCATTATTTTTCATCTAATTAGTTGGTCATAATCACTCAAGATTCATAAAATTAAATTATTTCAATCAATAACTGCTATAACAATAGTTTCAATATTTTTCATTTAATTAGCTGGTCATAATCACTCAAGATTCATAAATTTAAATTATTGCAATCAATAACGTGAATCGTGAGTAAGTTAAATAGTTTATATTTATATCGTTAATTTTAGTAATGATAAAATTTATAAAATATGATATGTTAATTACTATCACATTTGTATAACTGTATTTGTATATGTGCATATGCAGTGTTTGTTTATGATTGGGGGTGAGCTTAGGTAAATATCGCATCGAATCGAAAAAACTGAAAACCGAACCTAGGAAAAAAATAACTGAACCGCACAACAACTTAGAAAAAAACCAACTGAAATTTTTTTACACTAAAATAATCGAACCGAACTGCACTGAAATGCACAGTTCGGCTCGGTTTCTTGTTTTATTTCGTTTTTTTCTATACATTTTATTCAATTTGATATAGTTCGATGCAAATTGCACCGAACTAAACAAAACCAAAAATCGAACTTATAATGAACAATTATAACCGCACTGCACCGCAATGTAGAAAAAAACCAAACAAAGAAATTTTACAGTAAAACAAACGAAACGAACCGCACCGTACCGAATTGCACACTTCGGCTCGCTTTTTTAGTTTCGACTCAGTTTTACTCACCTCTATTTATGATGTAACACAAAATGAAGAACTTTTTATTTAATTTAAATGAACACTAGGCTACTAATTAATACACAACCACCTGATATTTGGCTCAAGTCTTCTCCTAACCAATATAGAAATGAGTATAAATAGGATTAAATGTACTAATATAGTATGATTTATATTTTATTTCATGTTATTTTTTTTTTTTTTTGGTACAAATAAGGAGGCCAAAGGCCTGAAATTACGATACTCGAACTCTACGTGGGTGAGTCACTCCACGGAAATCATAATCGATCCATGCATCAAGTCCTTGTGGTGGAGTCGTTAATCTATGGAGACCTAGCGGGTATGAGGCCGCTAAGCTCGCCATATGGTCCGCAGCAAAATTGGCCTCTCTATGGACGTGCTGAATCTTGACGCTCCATTCTTTATCAATTAAGTCCCTAATGGCACTCACGAGAGATTCGTGAACTCCAAAATGATCCTTGGGACCAAGTACCATTTGTACAACGCACTGGCTATCAACTTCAGCAATCACACTACGGTGTCCCAAATCCCATGCCAACTGGAGGCCTTGGAGCAAGCCCCATAACTCGGCCCCAGTAATCGATCCAATCCCTATGTTCA
>CACSLK010027832.1:7496599-7507899 GCA_902706635.1 Striga hermonthica
AAAAAAAAAAAAAAAAAAAAAAAGATATTTGCATGTCACATTAATGCCACTTCTTGAAACTTTTTTCATAAATTTTTGTCACATTATTAATGCCACTTCTTGAAACTTTTTTCATAAATTTTTGTCACATGTGCAGCTTTACAATAATTAACACATTATGTCATTTCTATTCATCTAAAATTTTATTTATGGTAATGTTGCATGTATTAATTGCATTTTGATATAACCATTGTAACCATTGTATTGTAAATGCATTTTATAAGTTAATAATTTTTTTTATTTTTTTATTAGTTTTACATATATAATATATCAAATTAATCATCTCTTTACGGGTTTCAATTTAACATCCATATTGTATGTATAAAAAAATAAATAATTATTATCTTTATAACAATAATAAAATTGTTTTTAACATTAATTAGAAAAGTAAAATTACTTAATTAATTAATATATTTATATTTCAGCTTTATGATATAAGTTATAAAAATTACTATAGCATAACACATATAAGTCGCACAAGTAACAAGTGTCATTCTAAAATATACAATAAAAAGGTAAATGAAAAATAAAATAATTTTTCTTACTAATTTTAAATTTTAAGAATAATTTTTTAACAAGTAACTGTGTAATAGACGAGTGTTGTACTAATAACGAAAAAAGCTGATGCATAAACAGGTGCAAATTGCAATATTACACAACTTAATGGTAACAGCTAACAGGCAATGGAACAAGACCAACAATACAATTGTATTTCAAATAGATGATAAGCAAACATAGACTTATTTCAACAAATTCCAGCTGAGATGAGAAGCTAGGAAAACCCAATCATATGTTAATGTAATAGGATTAAATAAATAAAAAATTGGGTAACATATGTGTACACAATTGCTTTATAATTATAATATAGAATTCTTCAAATAGTGGGCAAAAGACTTGAGATTTCCTATTTCAATTTTGTAATTTCTTTCGTGTTTTTTTTTGTTGGATGAATAATACGTGTACACTATTGTGCTATATTTTATTTGTGCACGTGTCATTCATTCGACAAAATGAAATAACATGTTAAATATATAAATGGAACATAAGATATGATTCTCCACAAAACACTATATATATATATGTATATATATATATATATATTTTTCAACCTTCCTTAAATTGTTCCTCATGGACATTTTGGGAAATCTGGTGGTGGAGGATGCATTCTAGCATTTGGACCCTTTCCATTTTTAGTAATGAATACCATCTGCATTCCCCAACTTACATGCCTCTCAATGTGGCAATGCATCAACCAAACACCTACAAACACACATGATTTTGATAAATTGATAGTTAATTAGTAACAAATTGAAATCTCTAATTTTGAGCCTTAATGTTGTTACCTGGATTATTCGCCCGAAACCTGATAGCCGTCCACCCGCTTCTCGGAACTGCAATCGTGTTCTGCAGCGGTGGGTCCACGAGGTTGTAGTTTGGAGGATCCCTATCCTTATCGAAATTCCCGAAACCCCAACCGACCACGTAAAAGCTATGCCCGTGCAAGTGCATTGGGTGATCGATCCCTGCCACGGTATTCGTTCCCTGAAAAACGAGCTCGACCGTTGAATTGTACTCGAGAAGCCTCACCTCAGTACCGTTCTCCGGCCTCCAGAGGTCCACGGGCACGAAATCTGCAGTGTAGTTGAAAGTTAGAGGCGGGTCGCTCGGGAAATCAGCTCTGTAAACTCCCTTAATTCGTTCGTAGTAAGCTTCGAGAATCGCGGTCCTAGGTTGTTGGAAGGTTATGTTGTTGATGCTAGCCAAGAGCCTCTCGCCTAGTGGGCCCGCACAACTATTGTTAACGCACGGCCTCAAGTTGATCGAGAGCGTGAAGAACAATATAGTAGTCGGGTTCAACGGCACGTCGATCGGGTGGTCTTGACTCGCGAGGCTTCTGAGTTGTCCCGTAAAATCGGCCGACGCACGGGTGTCGTTGATATCGGGAAGTGTGGGGAGTGAAGGGGAAGGTGGGGGAGTGTAGTTTCCACTATACTCGATTATTGCGGTTGTGGTCGTGTTATCGAAAGTCCCGGCTACGTTATAAACCCTTGCGGCCATGTAGTAATGGCTAGGGTTTTGGTTGGCTTCTAACAAGAAGTCGATTGTTTGACCGGAAGATATGGCAATGTAGTCGCTCGTTAACTGCTTCGTGTAAGCACCGTCTGATCCGACAATCGTGACGTTGTGGTTGGCGATTCGAAAGAACATGATGTTGTTCATGACGGCGTTAACCATTCGGATCAAGTATCTCTTGCCATAGTCAACGGTGAGTTTGAATGTATCTGAAATAAAAAAAAAAATTAATTGTTTTCACGATCCAATAATAGTTTATTATTCAATTGATAACTATTTTTGTTAATCTGAAATGATATATGTTGAGGTTAGTTAGTATGTCAATTAAATACAAATCAAATCTGCTCTGAGGAAGGTAGTTATTATACGCATGATATATTCTCAATGTTGTTATCAAATAAAGTAATAAAGTCAAAATAATAAAATAAATAAATAAATTTCGATTATATGTCAAATGAATCGTGCAAGCAACTTGTTGTTTAGTAAATGGTGCACACGACATAATTTTTTGCTATTTGTTAATTAATTACACTTTTGTTATTAATTACTAATTAGGTCACTAGAACTAGTTTTATTACTGCGACTTTTTTTTTTTGCAAAAAGTTCCTTAATCCTGTTTAATTATATCTATTAAACTCCACTTACATATTATTTTAGGCAAATATAAAATTTTCAAGTCGTTGCCTAGCTAGCAAACGATGGATAGGATAACCCGTGCTTCACATATGTCAACTTTGTATTTCATAATACTGGAAGGTGTTACGGTCCCGTTACGAAACTATTCCGTTGTGGTTTGTAACCATTAAATCAACTATCTCTGACGGTTACATGATGATCTAACGGTTACAAACCCCTATGAAATGGTCCGTAACGGGACCTTATCATTTCCCCATAATATTATCTGTTTATTTTTAGTACAAATCCAATTTAACTATATATATAATCAGTTTTATTAATTACTGCCCCTTATATAAAAATAGTAACTAATTACTAATAACTTCATCAAAATCAAATGGAATTATAAATAAATAAATAAATAAACACCTTGTCTTGAGCACGGGTATAAATCACCCGGTTGGCCATTGATTAGAAAAGCATCAGACACATTTGGGTCCCCTCCATTTTCAAGAAATTCACTTACAACAGCCCTTATGTCACTTTTCCACCATTCACCTATTAAAAAAATAAAATAAAATAAAATAAATTATTAAATATGTGCACTAATTTTGGACATATGGTAAATTTATATAGTAATTCTTATATATATATTGAAATTGAAATAATTAATTCTTTGGATATACCTACCTAATATGATTGGAATTTCTGCATGAGGTATAGGAAAAGGATAATCATTTTTTCTTTTAGGGAGAACAATTAGGGCACCGTGCACGGTGGCTCGGGACCACTCGCTGTGCGCGTGCCACCACATAGTACCAATCTCGTCCGACAACACGATCCTCTGGTTGAACATTGAACCGGGCTGGATCGGGCACTGGGTTATGTACTCGGGCCCATCGGACCACGGATATCTTGGTTGTTTCACTCCGTGCCTGAAAGTAATTTTGATTAAAAAGAAACAAAGTATCGGTTTTTATTTACACACACATATATTTGTTTGTTGGATTTTATTTCAATTAGCCCGGCCCGAATTACCAATGGATTGTTACGTTTTCCCGGGCCCGGTTGATGACATCAATCACTATTGTGTCCCCCTGAGTGACATAAATAGTTGGCCCTGGAAATTGCCCATTTACTGTTAGTATAGTCTTGTTGCTGCATAGCTTATTGTATGGTGTCTCTACCACCTGCAAATGTTTATATATATATAAAAAAAAACATTCTTATTAATTAATTAGTAGTAATAATAATAATAATAATAATAATAATAATAATAATAATAATAATAATAATAATAATAATAATAAAAGCTTAATTACCACAAAACTATGGTAATGAGTCGTAGCATGGCTATGAACGAAGCCACCAAAGAGAAAAATTGCTAACAGCCACAACATTGCAATAATATTAATTTTCGTAATTACGAGAGTTTTATTTTAATAAACTGTCAGGCATTGTTTCACTGTATTTATAGAAAATTTGAAAGCGTTGAAAATCATTAATTAAAAATATATATAAGAATAAATTAAAAATGGGCTTGGTCAGAATTAAAGCGTGGACTTTATATTTATCACTAATAATTAATTAATTATATATATATATTCTGTCACGGACCAATTATTATTATTATAAGAATGACAGCCAATTTACAGTGTATATATCTTGCGAAATAAGTTGCTGATTGGGCTTAGTTAGGCAAAATTGCATTTTATGCCCCGTAATTAGGAGTGTGTGGCAAATGTGGACAATTTCTTTTTGGTTTAGCAAAAGTGCCCTGAAACTTGTTAAAACCCGAAATTCGTACCCAATTTGGGCAGAAATTTCGAATTTTAACAAGTTACTGTCCTCTTTTGTCACACGAAAAACCGGTCAAATCCGATAACTTGTAGGTAAATGGGCACGAATTCCGGGTTTTAACAAGTTTTGGGGCACTTTTGCCAAACCAAAAAGAAGCTGTCCACATTTGCCACACACGTATAGTTACAGGGCACAAAATGCAATTTTGCCGGCTTTGTTACAGTGTTTTGTAACGTAAATTGAGCAGCTGCAAAATCAAAGATTTTAATTTGTAGTATTAAATTAGCTCTACGATGATATCCCCTCTATATATAATTATCGAATGCGCTAAATTTACGTGGCTGTTTCTGTTGCTTCGGAATTTTACTTGGCAAAAAATCATGCTTCGAAATTAAGTTTGGACAAATAATATCGATATATTAATAATTCATAATCTAAGTTTGGACATTCCATAAATATTATTTAGCTGACTTAGGTATTTTAATATCACTTGTACTATATAACCATTTAATTCTTTGTAATTTTACATAGTGAGACACTAAGTGATTAATATGTCCCCGACTTTTGATTTGCTTTCTACAATTAGCTATTGAATTGTAAATGTATTTTAAAAATTGATAACTTTTCTATTTTTTATTGGTTTTACATATATAATATATCAAATTAATCATCTTTTGATGATTTTCGATTTAACATCCATATTGTGTATATGAAATAAATAAATTATATTTATATTTATAATAATAAAAAATAATAATATTTACTAAAATTCATTAAAAAGTAAAATTATTTCTTATTGATATATTTATTTTTAATATAGTAATATGTTGTAAGTTAAAAAAACTTATTATAATTTAACACAAGTAAGTCGCACAAATAAAAAGTGTCATACTAAATATAATATAATATATATATTTTATAAAAAAGGTATTTAAATTTTCAACTACTTTTTCTCATTAATTTTAAAATCTTCTCATTAATTTTAGATTTTAAGAAAAAAATTAGCAAGCACCCGTGTAATACACGGGCATTATACTAGAATATGATAGTGGCATATAAATCAAATAAATTACTTGCAAATATTAATTTACATGTATAATCTATATATTACTACATGATTTATAGTATTTGGTTAATCATTAAAAGTCACAAGTACAAATAAAAAAGAGCATGTGAAAATATCAACGATATAAATTTTAACGAATATTTCAATGTTATAAATCTTGTTAATTTTGTTTGAAAAAAATCGAACAGAGATCAGCTATAAAATCTTTTAATATTACTAAATTTTTTAATCGAAATTTGATCATTCCAACAATTAATTTAATTATTATAGTGAGAAAACGATGAAGTTAACAGCCACAAGTGCATTGGGCTACAAATTATGCAAATTAACTACACTGGTGAGTAATTCACATAATAAATGAAAAGTTTGTTCTGAACAAATTTTTTTTTTGGTCATTTTTTTTTCAAGAAATTAATTACTCCTGTTCGGATAAAAACCTTACAAATACTAGTAAAAATCATAATCTTAAGTGTTAAAGCTAGTCAATGCAAGCATGCTGGTCAACTCTCCCATGCACATGTGGAAAAACTAAATCCACATCAGCTTGAGCATGTGGCAAATCATGTGGAGTGTGTGCATGGTTTAAGGAAGCAAGAAGACAAAGATCTGCAGGCTTTATATCAGCTTTGTCCTTATGATCCAAGAGTGAGGAACAATGCCACTTGTCACCATCCAAGCCAAAGTAGAAGGATAGAATTATGCTTTTATTTTTTTCTTTGCTTCATGTTACCCTAAGAGGGAGCATATATATGGTATTCATTCTCTTTTCTGAGTGTTGAGCCGCAAACTGTTTTATTGCTCATCAATGAACAGACCTCAAACTTAAGCTTCATCAATGACAATGTCGACTTTTATTGAATCTGGTTGTTTTCTCTTTAATGTTATATTAAGCTTTTCTATCATGGTATCAGAGCAGGTTTTTACCTGACTCTGATATCTTCCCTTCCTCTTTTTCTTGCTCTCTCTCTCTCTGTTTAACCTTATCCATGGCAGAAGAGAGCTCTTACACAGGTCCTGAACCAAATCCCACTATCAAAACTCAACCATAAATAGTTTATCCTGTGAGTCAACTTATTTCTGTGAAGCTAGATGAATCAAACTATCTCATATGGAAACAACAAGCTCTTACAACTATCAAGGGCTATGGCTTGGAATCATTCATTGACAGAAATGGAAGGGCTCCAGAAAAATTCATCTCAAACCAAGGAGGCAACATTGAGGTAAATGCTGATTTTTCAACTTGGCAAAGGCAAGATCAAATTCTTGCTTCTTGGATTCTGTCTTCTCTCAGTGAGAACATACTTATCTTGACTGTTGGCTTAGAAACTGCAAAAGAAATTTGGTTAGCTCTTGAAAACAACTTTTCAACACAGTCACAAGCTAAGATAATGCAGTATAAGATTTTGCTGCAATCTCTGAAAAAAACTGGTATAGCCATGAAGGAATATCTTAGCAAGATGAAGAGCTATTGTGATGTGTTAGCCTCTGCTGGTCATAATATTTCAGAGAAAGACCAAATACTCCATGTCTTGAGTGGTTTACCAAGTGAATATGATGCTGTTGTTGTGAGTGTAACCTCAAGGGTTGAGCCTTGCACACTTGCTAAGTTACAAGCTTTACTCTTAAGCTATGAAGCCAGGATGGAATCAAACAATGCTACTGGAGGAGCCCTTAACTCAGAAGGATCACAACCATCCATTAATTCAGCAACTCAAAGCCATCAAAACAGAAATTTCAACAACTTTCAAAACAGTTTTCAAGGGACCAGAGGTGGTTTCAGAGGTTTCCAAAGTACA
Source organism: Striga hermonthica (assembly GCA_902706635.1). Lineage (NCBI taxonomy): Eukaryota > Viridiplantae > Streptophyta > Magnoliopsida > Lamiales > Orobanchaceae > Striga > Striga hermonthica. The sequence goes on from CACSLK010027832.1 coordinate 7,503,989, forward strand.
AGAGGTGGCCGTTTTGGTAGATATTCTAGAGGAAGGGGAGTCAGGTACAATAACTCCAAGCCTATATGTCAAATATGCCAAATCCCTGGGCACACTGCAGACAAATGCTGGCATAGGAATCAAAACATGACTCAAAGCAATCTTGCTTCTGGACAACAAGGTCATCCCAGGAATCCAGCTATCAACCTTGCTCAAATGGGCCCTCAGTATGGATCTTCTTATGCAACCAACTCAGACAATAGCTCAGAAGCTAGCTGGTTCCCAGATTCAGGAGCTACAACTCATGTTACCAATGAGTTTAATAATTTGAACATGGCATCTGACTATGTTGGTAACAGTAGGCTTCAAATGGGAAATGGAGCTGTTGTTCCCATCACTCACATTGGTAATGCTACTTTGAAGTCAACTTATGATTCTAAAGCTTTTCTTCTAAAAAATCTGTTGCATGTGCCAACTATAACTAGAAATCTGCTTAGTGTATCTCAGTTTGCATCAGACAATGCAGTTTTCTTTGAATTTCATCCCACATTTTGTCTTGTAAAGGATCAAGCTACCAGCACAACACTCCTCAGAGGAATCCTTGAAGATGGACTGTACCGGTTCAACTTACAACTTTGCAAGAACAATGCAGTGACTTCAGTGCAGCCAAGAGAAGAAACTCATTATGTTAATCTTACTGCTTTCAATAAAAATTTGAATTCTAGCCTATGGCACAATAGGTTAGGCCATGCTGGCAAAGATGTTATTTTCAAAACTTTGGATGACTGTAATATCTCTTATAAAAGAGATGAAGACTCCTTTATCTGTTCCTCTTGCATTATGGCAAAAAGTCACAAACTGCCTTTCTCAGATTCTATGTTTACTGCTTCTCATCCCTTTGAATTGGTGCATAGTGATTTGTGGGGTCCTGCTCCTATAAGATCCACAAATGGCTTTATCTATTATGTTAGTTTTGTGGATCATTTCAGCAGGTACACATGGATTTACTTTCTAAAAGATAAAACTCAAGTGAGAGAAGCTTTCATGCATTTTAAAGCAGCAGCAGAAAACCAGTTAAATTTCAAAATCAAAGCTCTACAAACAGATGGTGGCACTGAGTATAAGAGTTTGCAGAGTGTTTTGCAAGGGCAAGGAATTCATCACAGGATCTCTTGTCCTTACACTCCACAGCAAAATGGAGTGGCTGAGAGACAACACAGAAATATAGTGGAAATGGGTCTCTCCCTCTTAGCTCAGTCAAATTTGCCATTGTTCTACTGGGATGATGCTTTCTCCACAGCTGTCCATACCATAAATAGACTGAGTAGCAAAGTTATTGACTTTAAGACTCCTTTTGAGAAACTATACAAGAAGAAGGCAGACTACAGCAACTTAAAGGTCTTTGGTTGCAGATGTTATCCTCATGTGAGGCCCTTAAATAAGCACAAATTGGAGTTTAGATCATTACCAAGTGTTTTCATTGGTTACAGCTCCAACTATAAAGGGTACAAAGTTCTTCTGCCATCAAAGAAAGTGATAGTGACAAGAAATGTCATATTTGATGAACAAATCTTTCCTTTTTCAAACCCAACTCAACAAGAAGCATTGTCAAAAGGCATATTCTCCAGTCTTTACTCAAGGTCCTACTTTTGAGCATCATGAAGTCAGAGGAAAGAGTGACAAGTCTAATGAAGTCAACAGGGATTATGATCACAGTGCAAGGGTCTCACCTAACTCAAGCATCATGACACCCCACAGTCAACAGCACCATCACAGTCCTCAAAGTGCTTCCAGTAGTGGCTCTTACTCCACTATACCCTTGGCAGTGAACTTACCTATTGAGGAATCAAGTTACCAAGATGATGAACCTAATCAGGTTCAAAATAAACATCCCATGGTTACAAGATCAAAAACAGATAATCTGAAACCCAAGAAGATTTTTCTTGTTACTGAAAAATGAGTTAAACCAAGGACTGTTGAGGAAGCTTTGAAAAGTGATCAATGGAGAAGTGCCATGCAGGAAGAATATGATGCTCTAGTCAAAAACAAAACTTGGACTTTAGTTCCCTTACCACCTGGCAAAAATTTGGTAGGAAGCAAATCGGTTTTCAAACTCAAAAAGGGAACAGATGGTGCAGTTGTAAAGCATAAAGCAAGACTTGTTGCTCAAGGTTTTTCTCAAGCAGCTGGTTTAGATTTTTATGAAACATTCAGCCCAGTTGTGAAACCAACAACTATAAGATTAATGCTAACTGTGGCAGTTCATCATGATTGGAACATAAGGCACATTGATATAAACAATGCCTTCTTGCATGGTGATCTTCAAGAAGACATATACATGAAACAACCCTTAGGTTTTGAAAAGAAATCAGTTTCTCTTGTTTGTAAACTGAACAAGGCTATTTATGGGTTAAAGCAGGCATCCAGGGCATGGTTTGACAAATTCAAAGCCATTCTGACAAAGATTGGTTTTAAAAATTCAAGATCAGACACTTCATTGTTTTTTAGAAATCAAGGAAACCATCAAACTTTTCTTTTGGTTTATGTTGATGACATCTTATTGACAGGGAGTAATTCAAATGAGATTGATCATTTGGTGTCTCAGTTGAGTGTAGTCTTCTCTCTCAAAGATCTTGGTAACATTCATCACTTTCTTGGAATTGAAGTTACCAGAAATTCAGAAGGAATGCATCTGCACCAAGGGCAGTATATTATGGATCTTTTGAGAAAGGCTAAAATGGAAAATGCAAAGGAGTGCCCTACACCAATGGTTACTTCTGTTCATTTATCAAAGTATGATGGCACCTCAGCAGGTATTAATCCCACTTTCATAGAAGTATTGTGGGTGGATTACAGTATTTGACCATAACCAGACCTGAGATTTCTTTTAGTGTCAATAAAGTTAGTCAATTTATGGCTAATCCCTTAGACACACATTGGAGATCAGTTAAAAGGATCTTAAGATATTTGGCTGGCAGCAAAGATCATGGTCTCTTCATTGGGAAAACTACTACCTTGAACATTTCTGGCTTCTCAGATTCAGACTGGGCAGGAGATTTTGATGATAGAAGATCCATGTCTGGATCTTGTGTCTTTTTAGGAGAGAATCTGATTTCTTGGAGTTCCAAAAAGCAAAACTCTGTCTCAAGGTCAAGTACAGAAGCTGAATATAGGAGCTTGGCTAGCACTACAACGGAGATCACTTGGATTGAATCTTTAATGAAGGAGTTGAACATCACAGCCTCTAGAGTTCCTATAATATGGGTGGATAATCTAAGTGCTATAGCTCTGGCTTCAAACCCTATTCAACATGCAAGAACCAAACACATTGAGATACATCAACACTTTGTGAGAGATAAAATAAATACAGGATCACTCAAAGTACAGTATATCCCTTCTAGTGAACAGATTGCAGATGCTTTCACTAAAGCTTTAAGTGCACAATCCTTCACCCAGTTTAGATCACAACTTCAAGTTATTTCTAAGACCGGGTTCGGCTTGAGATGGGATGTTAAAGCTAGTCAATGCAAGCATGCTGGTCAACTCTCCCATGCACATGTGGAAAAACTAAATCCACATCAGCTTGAGCATGTGGCAAATCATGTGGAGTGTGTGCATGGTTTAAGGAAGCAAGAAGACAAAGATCTGCAGGCTTTATATCAGCTTTATCCTTATGATCCAAGAGTGAGGAACAATGCCACTTGTCACCATCCAAGCCAAAGTAGAAGGATAGAATTATGCTTTTAGTTTTTTCTTTGCTTCATGTTACCCTAAAAGGGAGCATATATATGGTATTCATTCTCTTTTCTGAGTGTTGAGCTGCAAACTGTTTTATTGCTCATCAATGAACAGACCTCAAACTTAAGCTTCATCAATGACAATGTCGACTTTTATTGAATCTGGTTGTTTTCTCTTTAATGTTATATTAAGCT
>CACSLK010027832.1:7548076-7561539 GCA_902706635.1 Striga hermonthica
GGAAATCTGTTCTGATTTTATGGTACGTACTACAAATTGTGCACCCGTGTTCAGGAGCTACTTAGCGGGCAAGCTCTGAAAATGGCTCATTTAGTGTTTCTGTCTCGTGCATACGGTATGTATTTTTATTACACATACTAGAAAATTGTGCATCCCGTGCATCGCACGGGCTCTGTACTAATAAATGACCTTAAAATCGTGCACTCCGTGCTTCACCCGTGTTCACATTTTGGCCTATTACAGGTCACATACTATATATATCCCGTACATTTTTTTTTATTTATTTATATAATTATAAGACTCGATAAATAACCTTAAAATTGTACACCCCGTGCACTGCACGGGCTCTGTACTAGTTAAGATATTAATGTGTTAATATTGTTTATTAATGTAACTAATTTAAAATTATAAATAAATTTAAATTTAAATATTGTGCATGAAAATATTTTACTTTATATACACGCTTGTGATTTTATTTAATTTATAAATTTATCATAACTCATAATAGTTGGAAAAATTAAAAACAGTTTCGTATGCGCTCATATTACATATCATCGATACTAACTAGAAAAAAATAAATATAAAAAACATGTTGTGGGTTTATTTATGTTAATTAGCCAAAAAATCAAATCAATCATCCTAAAGTTTTTCACCCATTAGAGCATCTCCAAGAGCCTCCCTATTTCTCTTTTTTATCTCAAAAATAGAGATTTTCTCTCAAAAATTGTCTCCAACAGTTCCCCTAAACTTGGTGCTATTTTTAAGGTGACCTCAAATAGAGGCTTCTCTTCCTCATTTATGGGGAGGGAAAAACGACCCCCCATTTCAAATAATAATAATAATAATAATAATAATTTAAAAAGAAATAATATTATATTAATACATGAAAAATATAACAAATAATTAATAATAAATTACTAATAATAATAATTAAAATAAAAAAAATAAAAATTGTTCAAAAAAATAATTTATTTGATTAAAAATTAATAAATTATAATAACAATTAGTATAATATTTAATAATCTAAAAAGAAATAATATTATATTAATAAAGGAAAAATTATAAAAAATAATTAATAATAAATTACTAATTATAATAATTAAAAAAATTAGTGAATATTATAAAATTAGTTAATTACTATTATAATCGTTAACAATTACAATATCAAGTGGGCTTCAAGTGGGCTTTTAGATAGATTTGTGGGCCTGGTTCATATTCAAATTATAAAATAGGGAGACTCTTGGAGAACAACAGAAAATAGGAAGCAAATGGATATAGGATGACTCCTTATTTCTCCAAATAAGAAGTCTAAAATAAGAAGTCTCTTGGAGATGCTCTTATGCATTGAAATTTAAATTGTTCATAATAAGTAAACAAATTTGATTAAACAATTGACAAGAAATAAATTATCTATATAATCATGAGATTTTACAATTACATTTTACAATTTCATAGTTTATTTACCAACTATGCAGTAGAAATGTATTAATTTACAATAATTTTATAATGAAAAGAAATTAAAAAAAAAAACTTCTTTTAGATTCTTGTATATTTAGTATATTAACTAAAACTATAAAATATTAGTTCTATGAAAACAATATGTAGTTTAAACAATTATAATAATTTGTTTACCAGTTATTAAGTATATTGGTTTATATGAATATTGTAGGTGTTATATATAAAAAATATCAACAATTAATGTAATATAACATTACCACACACGATGAGATTGAATTAGCATTCATTTACCTCAGTTTTTAAGGTTATTTGCAAATAAAAAAATTGATTGATGATTTGACCGAAAGAACTAATTTAGGTAAAATAAATTTTATTATTATTATTTACATCTTTAAATTTGAAAAGTTAACCATAATCACGACGTGAATTAATGTCAAATATTTTCATTTTGGCTTGAAATTAATTCTAAAAATTTATATATTAAGTGAAAAAAGAAATAATTTGGCGGAAACCACAATATTTTTTTTACAAAATAAACTTTTTTATATATATATTGATTACGGATGTTTCCGCCATAATTTATTAAATAAAATAATTTTTTTTTTTTTATATAGATATAGATTAGATTATGGTTGTTGACAACAATCTTATTAAATGTTTTTATGTTCTTGTCCTGTCATATATTGTCAGGGCTGATAATTGTTGACACGACACCAAACACGAATACAACATGAACAAAAACACGATTATAGAGACAAATGAGATGATTGACACAACATGAAACACTACACAGAAAGAAAGAAATATCCATTTGCAAATCATGATATTTTCGTTGAAATGTCCAAATTTCAATGGAATGTATTATCGTTAAAATTTTATCAATTTTATGGAATGATGAGAGGCACGCAAAGGCTATGTGTAATGCTGTTAAATGAAAGAAAATGTTCGTCGACTTGGTTCGGCTCAACTTGTTAAGGTTTATTGGATTTGATAAATATAGATTTTTACTTAGTTTTTGTGAACTTTTAACAAAAAATTCGACTCGAATTCAGCTCATTAACTAGCTACGCTCAAACTCGATTATCAGCTTATTAATTTAACAAGTCATATTTAAGTTTAGGTTCGCCTCGGATCGAGCTATAGCTATGAGTGCCTCCGCCCCTAAGATTAAACATCATGAATATTTATAGTTGAAACTTGAAACCATAAGAACAATTAGGATGACTATTTTGAGTCCCACCTGTATGGACTTATAATGGGCAACCTTTATTCAGCCCACACACTTTAAGCACAGTTAGTCCGAATCCAGCTACAATTAGATTGGGCCAACAAAAAGCCCAACTTAAATAATTCGATCCGAAAATCAAACGGGCAGTATCCAGACCCGACTTCGAACAAATCGGAAAACGCTTCTTTCTTCTCCACACGGTCCAGTCAAGATCCGAGCTGCAAATTACCAGTTTTGAATAATCATAATTCGAACATTTCCTTGAGTTTCTGGTAATCGCAAGTGCTGTAGAGAGAGCTCGGTGAAGAAGATGATGGTGGAGGATCTAGGTGTGGAGGCGAAGGAAGCGGCGGTGAGGGAGGTGGCCAAGCTTCTGCCGCTGCCGGAGCTTTTGCAGTCCATCTCCTCAATCAAAGCTGATTACATTTCCCGTCAGCAGGTACATTATGTGCGCGCGTGTGTGTGTGATTGATTTTGCAGTTACCTGGATTCCAAAGCTCCATTGGCCGTCAGCAGGTTTATTTTCCTCCTGCCAGGAATTTTGTCTGCTTGTAAAAATCGCACACAAGCTCATAGATTTTAAAATTTGTAGAAAAGGATAGATGTAGATTCGTAGATTTCAGGCAAAGGTGAAACTTTGAGTTGCATGTGATCAGGAGAATTATAGTTTGTTGTTGAATTTGTATGGGATCGACAGTTTTGGAAAATATGGGAAGGAGGATATTGAGTATTAGTTCAATGAATATAAACAGTGAAGGGCTAGTAAGGGATTGCTTGTTTGTTTGCTGGTTATTCTTGATTTTTGTACTAGTGATTACGTGGGGATAATCCGAATGAAGTTTAGAAGGATTCTCTTGGTTTGGAATTTGTAAAATGCCACCTTTTGTTTTTGTCTTTGCAAATATGATACTCAGGTCTGTCGCGACCAAAACAACGACCAACGACGACTGATATTATGACCAAATGTTTAATTTTGCAAAATGGAAGTGAAAAAGTGATCTTTCATGATCTTACATGGTATGGAGTCACATGGAACTTGAAACTATTTGTCGTATATGCCATAAAGAGAGTGTAGTCTAATGTATTAGTTGAATGGGCATGATGTTGTTATGATATTGTAGAGAAGCTCCCTGTTCTTCGTCATTTTCGTCAATACTACTTATCAGGCTATGCATACTCTCAAGCAGTCTTTACTTCTAATAATTCTGCTCGAATTATGTTGTTAAAGTCAATGAATTAGGCATAAATCAAGCGCCACTTTTTTGTGCATGTCTATTGCTTTGTTGAATAAGCATGTCCTAGGGTTTTCAATTTTATTTCATGTCAATTTTGTTTTGTTTGGTCGGTAGAAGCTCTTTTCGTCAAACTATAGAGTTTTTTACTGTTGCATTTTGTTTTGATTATTTTTAGCTCGTATTATGTTAAAGATTATTTGTGTATTGAGTGATGAACAATTTTTATTGTTTGCTTCCAGGCAAATGATGCACAACTCAGTACAATGGTTGCTGAACAGGTAATGATGGTGCATTAGTCTGAACACCTCCTTATTTCCATATTGAATTACTGTTCGGGAAACTATTAACTTTTAAACTTTCAGCTTTCTTAAAAGATGTGGTTCTAGAGGCTTTATACTTCTTTCCGTTTTGAAGTCTGTGACCAATATTGTAATTTACTCTGTATTTCTGGTGCAGGTTGAACAGGCACAAGCGGGCCTTGACTCACTTTCCTTGTCCCAGAAGACAATAAGTGAACTGAGAGAGAATTTTGTGGAGATTGAGAAGTATGCCAATGAGACAGAAAAATCTATATTAATCAGTAAAAGAATGCATCTCATGCGTTCACTTATTGATGTTATAGGTTGACCTATAATATTTCTTCCTGGCAGGTTATGCCAAGAATGCCAAACATTGATTGAGAATCATGATAAAATCAAACTCCTCAGTAATGCTAGAAATAACCTGAACACAACTCTGAAGGTGAATCTTTTTGTTGACACATCACCTAATAATCATAAATATAGATATTGCATTCATGCCATTGCACTGTATCAAGCTGCCCCAAGGAGGCTTTGAACTTGCGTGCTCCATATGTAGTTGCTAGACCTTCTTAGTTCTTACTGCTATGCCTGTAACTTCATCGGTTGCTTCAAATTTTTCTCACTGGTCAGGATGTAGAGGGTATGATGTCAATCTCTGTTGAGGCTGCTGAGGCACGTGATTCCTTGAGTGATGACAAGGAACTTATAAACACCTATGAGGTTGGGATCTTTTGTCGAATTATCCAATTTAATCTAACGCCAAATGCTGTGCTACTGATCTTGTATTTTTAATCAACTCTAGAGATTAACTGCACTGGATGGGAAGCGACGGTTTGCTTTAGCAGCTGCTTCATCTCATGAAGAAGAGGTTGGTCGATTGAGGTCAGAAAGTGGACTTTATTTAATCCTTGTTAGTTTGTGTAGTAAAATCATTCTCTAACTTTGCATTTCGGCTCAGCAATCGTGTATCTGTTTCAGTAATGTATCTTTGTTATCAGAATATGAGGACAGTTGGCAATCTGTATGACATTCATTTCAATGAGACCTTTTACATGAAGCTCTTCACCATTTTAGATTTCAATAGAATAGTGTCAATGCGTTGTTGATTATTTGGAATAAAGAGTTAAAACATTTCATATGCATGATAGAATTGAGGTTTTACAAAGTATAATGCTAATATAACAAACCTATGGAAACATTGGAGTGTAAGCAGTGTCTTGGATATCTATACTTTATGATTGGATACTTTTCTTTTGTCTGTAAAATCAAGCAGTTATTATTACATTTTCTGATGGACTAGTAGCTATTTTTCACAGTGAATACTTTGAAGATATAGATCGAACATGGGAGACATTTGAGAAGACGCTATGGGGTCATATGTCGAACTTCTTCAAACTTGCTAAGGAAAGGTAACTTTGTTCTAAGGCTTTAGTTGTCCTGAACTGCCCTTTGCATTTTCTTTTCTTTAATAAATATATTTTTTTTATATGCTTTACTTTAGCAACTTTAATTTTACAAGTTTAATGATCTCATAAACTTCAGTTTGCGTAGCATTCCACTTCTTCTGTATGGTGCCTAGCTTTTAGTACTGTGCTGCTTGCACTTTTGTCCTGATCTGGATTATACTTGTTGTTGTTGCAGCCCGCAAACACTAGTTCGTGCACTGAGGTATGTCTATTCCAAATGGAATGGTACCATTCGTTTGGGGATGGGTTCATTTAGGTACTGATGAATATTTTTGTTTCTTACCTTTATCATGAAAAGGGTTGTTGAGATGCAAGAAATCCTGGATGAACAATTGGCTACTGAAGCAGCTGAGGCTGAAGGAGGTGGTGAAATGGATTCTATAGCAAATCCTCGTAGAAATGCCAAGTATTTACCGAACCAATTAATGCAACTGCACTGGCATCATGATTTCATTTCCAACTCCATATTCATATCGTTTACAGTTTGAAGCAGTTCTTGAATGAATTTGTTAATTGAGTGGCTTCGTTTTCGTGCAATATAGGAAATCTACAAGTTCAATAGCATCTTCTAGAAATCTTACACAGCAAAAATTGAAGGTTCGAGGCAAAGGCTACAAGGATAAATGTTATGAGGAAATAAGGAAGTCTGTCGAAGCACGGTTCAGCCGATTGCTTAGTGAGGTCTATATTTTATTCTGCTTCTGATGCACAGCAATAGTTTAGCATTTATAAAAAAATTTGTATCAGTTTCATGTGCTGCTGTTGTTATTCTTTGCAGCTTGTATTTGAGGATCTAAAAGGAGCTTTAGAGGAGGCTAAACAGGTACTATGTGACACACTCTATGTGTGGGTTTGTTGTGTGTAAGCTCTCCTGCTAACTTGAGAAAATTGACAACTATTATTGCATGCCCAACTAAAATGACAAATGGAGAAAAAGCTGAGATCCACTATTGTTTCAGAAATAGTAGAATAATAAACATAATATCTCCCTCATATACTATATGCATCTATCGTTGTACTAGATAACTGAAACCTTGTTCAAGTATGCCTATGTGCGGTTAGCTTTTGATTGATTCTTTGTTAGTGCTAGTACTGTATAATCGAAAAAGTGATACTCAGTGCTCTGATCTCAGCGTCTACCGTTTTTTTGTTTATTTATTTATATATTTTGTATGACATTGTCACACACCCGGGGGATGCAATGGCATGTGACTAAAATGTTCGTTATTGAATCCCAATGGCAGTATATGGTATAAATTCTGGTATGAGGTGAGGGAACTGTATAAGTATGCAATCTGTAAAACTGATAGCTGATAAGTACCGTTTTAGTCTGAAAAATTATTGAATCATTATCACTAGAATTTGATCTTAGAGCCTCATATGTTGTTCAAGACTTCAAGTGGCTATAGAATGCCTAACAAATCAATTAACTGGTCAAACCTGAGGAAAGCTTTTGCTTACATCAACATAATCTCAGTGTCCAATTTTAAATAGCCATTTTTTTGAGCTACAGTAAAATGTCACTGGTGCAAGCTTCACAAAAATCATGGCTGACGACACTTTAACTGGGTCGAATGTTTTTCACTGGGGAACCAATCAAGATCTAGATGATAGAGGGACATAACTGAATATGTGCTCTGGTTTATTATTTGTCTAAACAACTTTGGGATTCCTTCTTTTTATATTTTGCTTTATCTAGTTCTACATGTGTATGTTGCTTTAAATATATTTATTATCTTATTGAAACATTTCTATTGTTTTCAGATAGGTGAAGAACTTGGAGATATTTATGATTATGTTGCTCCCTGCTTCCCACCTAGGTTTGCTTGTTTATTTCTTAATATGGCGACGATTTGTTCTTTACGTTTTTGCTTGCTCCATGATGGGATATTGTTTGGGAAATTCTTTGTTATCTTCTTTGGTTATTTTTTGTGCTTTCTGATTTTATTTCCATCAGATATGAAATATTCCAGCTTATGGTGAACCTTTATACTGAGAGATTTATTCAGTGGCTGAGACTACTCAGTGACAGGGCTAATGATCTGACTAATATAGAGATATTGAAGGTAGTTCATCTTAATTTGCTGCTCCTCTATTCTGTGCTGTCAATTGTTTTCGACCTTCTCTCCACTATATTATATTTATACTTACTAAACTAGTATATATAGGCTCGATTAGGGCTACAAGCGAGCTGAGCTGAGTCAAGCATTGGCCTTACAGAATTAGGCTTGATTTTTTTTTTTACTGCTGCTCGAGCTTGACGAGCCGAACATTTTTAGGCTCAGCTCTGACTCCAAAAGAAAAAATGCATATGCTCGAGATTGGCTCAAATTTTGCTCAAGTTTGGCCCAAATATCAATAAAAAAAATGTCTAGTTAGGGGTATTTAGGTAATTTTATATGTACTCGAGCGGCTTGTCAAAGCTTACAGGCTAGAGGCTCATGCTCAACTCGAGTTTGAATTCAAGGTGCTCGAGCTTGGTCAAACTCGAAGCTCAAGTCGAGCATTGACTTGAGCGCTCGCAAGCGGCTCGCATTTGCAGTCTTTGTCCCGATGCATTGGAAGCATTACAAACTACACAAGTATAAACATAAATAAAATCAGAAGTTGTGAAACTCAAGTTAAAAAATATAAGTTGCAGCCTTAGGCTCGATGCACGTAGTTTAAATTTGATTTATATTGATTACTATTTATCAAATTTTTTAAACTCGAGTTAAAAGATAGCTTAAATATTTGGACAATGGACCCTGTAGGATAATCAGCAGAGTTAATACTGTATGAATGTACTATATCATATAATTTTACGTGATATATTGACCTTTATATGAAATACAATCATCAAGCTATTTGACATTTATACTATTTGTGGTTATAAAAGTATCTGTCAAATGGAAAAGTATTTTCTTTTTATATTTTCTTAAACACTGCTTCTGGTTGTCTTAACTCCTTGATTTTTTGGCGTTGTGGCTGGCTAAGTATTATTTGCTAGTGTAGCCTTCGTTCTTTGCTTAAATTTCATTTCTTGCTCCTTTTCCGTTGTGGCTGAGTAAGCTTGGAACCTGTACAATTATGATTGTGTACATCTGGTATTAGGTAACTGGCTGGGTGGTCGATTACCAAGAAAATCTGATCGGACTTGGAGTTGACGAGGCTCTGGCTCAAGTTTGTTCTGAGAGTGGTGCAATGGATCCTCTAATGAATGCTTATGTTGAACGAATGCAAGCCACAACAAGGGTATTCTGACAATATATCATCTCTACTGCTTTCCTTCAATCCACTCACTCTTTTATGGTCAAATGATCAATCGATGGCCTCGTATTATGTAGAAATGGTACTTGAATATACTAGAGGCTGATAAGGTACAGCCACCAAAGAAAACGGATGATGGAAAACTGTACACGCCTGCTGCCGTGGATTTGTTTCGCATCCTTGGAGAGCAAGTACAGATTGTACGAGAAAATAGCACTGATGTTATGTTATACAGAATTGCTTTGGCCATCATTCAGGTACATTCAATTTGAGTATTTTCTGACTCTTACACTATTTCAGCCTCTTCTAGCTTTATCCAGCATAGCAATGTCAATTTCTCAGTCTCAACATCTGTGTCTTGGTCCTACCCTGTTGCTCGATGGATTAATTGATAAAAGTATATCCTTACTGTTCCACCTAAAATGGATAATAAATAAAATATTATAAATGGGTGATAACAATATGTGTTGCCTTTTTTCTCATTTCAGGTAATGATTGATTTTCAAGCAGCTGAAAGGCAGAAATTGGAAGAACCTGCTTCTGAGATTGGTCTAGAAGCTTTATGTGCAATGGTATGAAAATTATGCAACACTGCTAGATTGCAAATTGTTATATATGCGTAATTGATACCCTGCTAAAGGAATCATTATATGACAGATCAACAACAATCTTCGGTGCTATGATCTTGCCATGGAACTAAGTTCAAGCACACTTGAAGCCCTCCCTCAGAATTATGCTGAGCAGGTGAGTGAAACTTTTATCTTCTACCCTCTTTTAAATCAATTATAAATTGCATAAGCAATTTAAAGTTCTGATGTGTATTGACTTTGACAAGGCAAATCCTCTCACTAAATATGATGAGGATGTACTACATAGGCGTATTATAAACTTATCATACTAAAGAATTCTCAATTTCGAAACTTCCTCTTTCTCTGTCTCCATTAAGTATAATGTTTACGAACTGAAGCATTGATTTAGCCACACGCAGATCTTTCTTGAACTATTTTCAATCAATTTTGCAGGTAAACTTTGAGGACACTTGCAAAGGGTTTCTGGAGGTTGCAAAGGTATATGGGTGATCCTTTTTCCAAATTTAAGATTATGTTCTTTCCAAATTTAAGGTATATTGGTTAACTTTCGTTTGAATGTTGATTTGGTGTTTACGAGAATCTGTTACCTTGGGAACTAAAAAATTGAGTTTGTTATAAACTAATAGCTACTCATGGATTGATTGCTTTAATATTGGTTCCTTCAATGGGTAGTAAGGCCAAATTAGGATGCTACGCTTAGTATGGTGCTATTGTACTTCATTTAGTGGTGTGTTAATTAGCATGTGTGCATAATAATGTTATCTTCTTGAATAACCATTCTTATACATTTTCCACACTGGCTTAAGTTTTGTTGATCACTAAAATTGATTATTCTCAAATATTATTTAGGAGACTGTTCATCAAACAGTTTGTGTTATTTTTGAAGATCCAGGAGTCCAGGAGTTACTTGTAAAGCTGTACCAGAAAGGTAATATATATTTGACTGTTTGGTACGGTTGTGGTTTTTGTATATGAATGTGTGTACTGTATAAAGCTTGTACCTTCATAACACCGCTTGAGAAAAGAACCAGTGTATCATAGCCATTTCACTCACTCAAGCACACTTAAGTATTGTACCGTCATAACCGTTAAGATCCTTCAATGCATATATAGATAAAAAGATGCTACAGGTCTTTACTTTTAAGATTTAACTTTATAAACATTAGTCTTTTTCACTTCTTACAAATATGTCATAGAAAATTTTACCTGTTGAGTTTTAATATCCTACAGGACAACATAATTGAACCTTCCCCTGTTCTGTTAGAAAATCAAGTTGTGTTTCAAAAGCTCTGCATACATGCTCCAAATATATTATATATAACCATATAGATAAGTTGTATGGCTGTTGATCCAGAACTAGTCAACAAGTTTCTGTCTAGGCTTACTGAGGGAGAAAAGAAAATTAGCCAATTAGATATTTGCTTCGGTCATGACGTTTCATAATAAATGATTTATTGTTATTATTATTATTATTTTTTTTTGGATATCCCAGATTGGTTGGAAGGACAGGTGACTGAATACTTAGTTGCGACATTTGGTGACTACTTCACAGATGTCAAAATGTAAGTTATTGCACCCAATTTTGAAAATTTTTAGATTGGTAGAGTGAACCAACTTCTCATCTTTACTTGATGTTGAATCTCATTCATTCTCTCTGGCCATGTTCATACGTGTAAAGGTACATAGAAGAAAGGTCATTTCGGAGATTTGTTGAGGCCTGTCTGGAAGAAACTATTGTTGTCTATGTTGATCACCTCCTTGTCCAGGTTTATATATATGATAAAATATTTTATTTGTTGAATACATTCTCCAACAAATTTGAATCTATGATTAAGTTTGGCCTTATTCTGTTGTATCTCTTATGTAGAAAAATTATATCAAAGAAGAGACTATTGAAAGGATGAAGCTAGATGAAGAGGTCCTCATGGACTTTTTCCGGGAATATATCAGTGTTTCCGTAAGCTCCACTGCAAACTTTATTGATTCTCTATACTTTTGTTTAAGTACCATCTTTTGGCTTAAAAAAACTGTTATTTGTGTTGCAGAAAGTTGAAAATCGAGTACGGGTACTCGGTGACTTGAGAGAACTTGCTTCCTCAGAAAGCCCAGATTCTTTCACGCTCGTGTACACAAATATTCTCGAACATCAACCAGATTGTCCTGTAAGTGCATTCGAGATACATCAGTTCTGGCAGTTTGTGGTAGCTTAGTCTAGCCTTACACTATAGGACCAGAAATCTTCATCTGATTCGTTGTCCTGACAAGGATCTAATTGTGGAAGAGGATCACTGTTCGGTATTTCAAACATTAACAGCTTTTTTTCTCCCTGTTTTCGTTTTTTCTTTCTTTTTTTTTTTTTTTCTTTTTGCAGCCAGAAGTTGTTGAAAAAATTGTAGGCTTACGAGAAGGCATACCAAGAAAAGATGCTAAAGAGGTAAAATTTCAATTAAATTGGAATTGTAACCTGTATTTTCTAGCTGAACTGAATTTTTTCGAATTGCCTTTCTCTCGATTGTTTCAGTACAACTTCATTTAGTATATAATAATATCCATTTACACTGGTTATTTTTGTCGAAACAGGTGGTTCAAGAGTGCAAAGAAATATATGAAAATTCTCTTGTTGATGGCAATCCTCCCAAGGCAGGATTTGTTTTCCCTAAAGTGAAGTCCCTCACGGTCTCGAAAGGTCGCCTGTGGCGCAAACTCACTTAATCTATGCCAATCATTATCGCTGTATGTCTATATGTATGAATGTAGCTACAGTTCTTTTACATGTTCTTGCTCAAAATGTTTACTGTGGGAACTTTGTGAAATTATTTATCCTTTGTGACTGAATATTGTTTTTGTTGTGTCGTATTTATTGGTTTTATATTATTTTGTTTGGCATAGCACAGCACTTGAGAATGTTGTAAATATTTGTTGTTCGATTTTGCATTAGAAAATTTACGAGCTTTAGTTTTTCTGTTCTTCATTGGTTAATTAATTTTCTTATGATCTTATCATGTTGTCTTCCTTTTGCTTGCATGTAATTAACTTGAGGTCTCCAAGTTGTGCTTGGATATAAATTTTGACTAGATTTTTTCAATCAAACTCAAATTTAATTCAATCGAAACTGGTTGGGTTGCAAGTGAGTCGGGTCTGGTCTGTTCTTGTGTACTGGGCTCAGTTTGTCGGGATTTGGGAGGTGGAGTTTGTGGTGTTCTCTCCGGTTGCGGGTCTATGGGTTGTCTACCCGGGTGAGGATTGCGGTCCTTTAGTCTTGAAATTGGTTAGACGATTTATCTACAGTTTCTGGCTTTGACGCTTGGATCATGTCTTTGTCCGTATGGGTGGCTGCCCGACACCTGCGTCATTGGTGTTTTGTCTGGTTTCGCTGTTGTGGGAAGGGCTATAACTTTTTTTTTTTCTTTTTGTGTTTGTGTTCGTGTTATATTGTAAGAGTGCGTTTGTGTTTTTTATCTTCGTTTTCAGGAGTGTTGATTCTCCTGTTGGAGAACTTGTATTCTCTCATTGGGGAACTTTTTGTGTGTTTGTGTTGTGATTTAGGCTATCTTTGGATGTTGGTAGGCCTCCATTTTTCGACTAGTGAGCCGGTTGTAAATATGTGTTTTAGTAATAAATCTATCGTTTGGAAAAAAAAAAAATCAATCAAACACTTCTCAATATTATCAATATAAATAAATAATATCAATCAATCATCACATATAAATAAAATTTATTATTGATCCACTCACATCATTTTAATCAATCATCACATACAAATATAATTTATTATTCATCCACTCACATCTTTTTAACTACCGTCACTTCCATCATCTCTTCTACTTTGAACTCAAATCAACTTTAATATTTTATTTTAAATATTATTTTAATGCAAAGTCAAAATACACTAAAATCTGACTCAAAACTAATTTTTTTCAAAATTAACTTTGGTC
>CACSLK010027832.1:7561711-7573083 GCA_902706635.1 Striga hermonthica
AGAGAGAGAGAGAGAGAGAGAGAGAGAGAGAGAGAGAGAGATATGGTGCCAACAAAAATACTCAAAATCAAGACAAAACACTTACAGTTTCTCAAGAATTACAAACCTTGTAGGCTTATATACACAAGTTTGGTGAGACCATGCAGAAAATATAAAAAACAGAGATGTAAAATCACACACTGAACAAATGAAAAATATGAACCATGGACAGTTGCTTCACTAAAACTGTGACAAAGAAATCTTGTAACAAACTCTAATTTTTCTCGAAGAACAAAAAAGAAAACACACATGTACTGAACGACTTCTAACCACAATGAAGACGATCTTCCACTGGTCTCATAAAAGGCAGGACACCAGTCATACGATGTCGTGTTCTTTTATGCAAACCTCAAACAAGGGATATCGATCTGTATCCAGTGCCTGTACCAAGAAAACGGCACGTAAACGAACATCCATAATCATGCTTCATCCTCAGTAAGCTGCAAATCGTATCCATGCTTCATATCTGCATCATTTCATTTTTGAGATGCGATATAACCACAGTAAGGCGAAGGATTATATTCAAAGTAGCAGCATGCAGTCAGTCACTTAATCCTGATGATGAAGATACCATACTTTATACGTTCTATAAACAAAATTTGTTCAAAATATTTTTCGCAAAATTTGTGAATGAAATTATACCGTGGCAAGCAGAGAAGCCAGAAAACTAAAGATTGACCAGCGTCCTCACTAAAGATTTTTCCTCGTTAATTTAAGGATTGCACAAGAAACCAAACCAAAAACCAGATCAAAATAAGATGAACTAGACGACGGTCATCATTAAAAAAAAAAAAAAAGCAGTCACACACGGTAATGAAAGTCTTATATACCCAAGTGATCTACCAAAAACCTCAAAACAAGAATACAACACCAACTCAAATACTGCATACAAAAAAATAACACAAAGTCAATAAACGGTACCTCTCATCGAAGCTTTCCCACCTCTCTCCTTCCTCCCGAAACCATCATCACCCGATTCACCCTTCTCCTCACCATCACCATCATCATTCCCCATATCACTCTCACTCGCAGTCTCCCACTCTGAATCATCACTCTCATGTCCACCACATCCATCACCGTGCCCACCACCACCCTCACACAAAACACCACCATGCTTAGCTGCAGCCTCCCGAAACAGCCACGCGGCCCTCATCTGTTTCCTCACGAGCCGCTCGGCATAATCTGGGACTTTATTCTGCCTCAACGAAAGATCGGGGTCTGCCGACTGCGAAAACTCGTTCACAAACAGGATCGCATCCAAAAGGCTCTCTTTAGCCATACCGAGCATGTCGTAAGCCTGGGCCCGCCTCCACAGGCTCCTCGCGTGGCGGTTGACCGGACTGTGGAGGCAAAGTGCGCGCGTGGCATCGCTTATGGCCGCCAGAGGCTTCTGAAGCAACAGGTGGCATTGGGCTCGATTGCTGTAAAGTACAACTCTTTCTTTCTTGGACCTAACGGGGCAAAGGGAGAGTGCTTCCGAATATTTTGAGGCGGCCCCCGAAATGTCTCCGGCAGAGAAGAGAGAGTTTCCTTCGAGCTTCACTACTAAAGCGGCAGCATGTTTTATGTGGAGGTCTTCTTTAGGCATGTTTTTTTCCCATTTCAGCCTCTGGCGAAGGGCTAGGAGTTCCTCGACTTCTGATTTGACTAGGCTGATGATCGAGCCGCGGCCCGGCAGCCCGGGAGACTGAATGTATTCCTCGAGGGCGTTGATTATCGAGTCCCCGAGCTTCTTGTGGTCCCCAAGTGTGGTTATGTCCGCGAGGTCTATGAGTACGGGTACCGCCTTTTCACTGACCTGTGCAAAAGGTGAAACTTGATGAAAATCAAGAACATGGGTTTTTCAAATCTTTTCAAATAAACTTCTTATTTTTCTTTTACCTTATGGCAGGTGCTCGGGTCCTGGAGCAACCAAAGTAGGCAATCGATCGCCATATACTGCCAATCATCTGAAGACCGAGCTATATTACACAAAGCATCCACAACCCCAGGACAGGCAGCCACAGGCCCCCTCCCAAGCTTATGATGACAAATCGTCCGCAGCAGCCCAATCCCAGCCGGTGAATTCTCGTTCACGAGCCCGCCCCACAAGCCCGGCAGCCTCGTTAAAAACTCCGGCTTGCAAATATCCGGCAAAAACTCGGCCTTAAACGCGAAACAATTAATCAGCTGCAAGGACCAGCACTGGAGCTGGCTGGCCCACTCCTCGGCTTTCCTCGACTCCATCTCGACTCCACCCATGCCCCGCGTGAGCAAGTCACAGTGGTACCCGAGCCTCCGGCCCGGGTCCCGGTAGAAGTGTGTGTACACAATCTCGAGCGAGCTGGCCGCCAGCTGGATGGCGAGCTCGAGGACTTCTGTGTGAGCAGCCACGGCTGGGAAAGTGGTGGCGTAGGTGGCGAGGTGGCCGAGGGCCCGCACGGCCACCCGCTGCTCGACCCACGTGAGTCTTCCGCGGAGAAGCTCGATTAGAGGGGGTATAGCGCCAGCCTGGACAGCAGCCTCGGCAAACGACTCGACGTTCATCGTGTAGGAGCCGATTATGTGCGCGGCGTAGTAAGGGATGTACACGTTTTGGTCGTGGGCCAGCCATCGGCGGTTTCGGAGCCCTTTGCAAATGAGGGCCGACATGCAGTCGAATATTCCGAGGTCGATAAATTCGGGGTCGTTCGGGTGGGCCATGGCAGTGTTCCAGAGGCCGCTGATCGGGAGAACTTGGCCATCGTCGTCTTGGGACGGGAGGTCACGAAAGAATTTGAGGAGGGCCGATCGGCGTTTGGTGGGGTTCGACTCCTTCATCACGCAGAAAAAGCAGCCAGGGTAAGGGCAGTCGGGGGAGGATTTATCCATGGTTTTCGTGATGAACTGGAAAAATATGGGCAAATTTGAGATTTTTCCTTTTTTGTTTTTTATTTAGTTTTTTATGATGAACACCGGAAAAGGTACTGTCCCAAATCAAAGAAACTTGCAACTAAAAGCAAGGTGTCCAGTATCCATGTGAGATGGTAAACAGTTTATGATGAATTTTGATTAAAATGTATCAGAACTTGCATTAATCTGCACATATGATATAAGCATCACAAAGGGAAAAAAAACAAATAAACAAAAATAAAGAAGGATCTTCAACACAAGTTTTAGAGTGTGTGTCATGAATATGATTATCCTTCTAACTATTAAGCTGCAGGTAAAATTTTGCAGAAGGAAGAATATATCATATTATCAACTCATTGACCAGTATAAACATCACTTTCAAACATACAAAAGCTCCACCGCGTCGTCCTATCGAGCTACTTCATCAGATTATTAGACAACAGCATTACTAATAAAGAATTCAAAGCCAAATCACTGATCTTGATGCAGCAGAGTTTCCATTTAGGCAAAAGTATTAGCTGTTGAAATCCAGAATCTCTCACCATTTTCCTTATGCTCCATCGACTAACCGAAAAATTTGAAAGGGCTCGAACTTGGAATTCAACTATAAAGTAAGAACAAAACTCCAGCAAATGAAATCAAAACCTAATACATTTCTCACACTTGTCTGAATCAACTAATCACACAAACTCAAGTGATAAACAGTCCCAGCATTGAGTTCACAAGCACAAACAGCAATCTTTCACAATATTTACACTAACATACCCCAGTCGTCAGTGGATCTACTAAAAGAACCATAGAAAACACCACGAACAATGAAAAAGGCACAATCTTTAAGCAAAATCTACAAACCCCATATGTCTAGCAGCATTTACAAGAAAAAATAAATACACAAACAAAGAAGAAAACAAGAACCCACTTGAATTACCACACAATAAAAACACAAATTCAACAAAAAAAATCAAATCTTGGGACAACCCATCTCGAACCCAATTAATTAGACCAAGAAAACAAGAAAAAACAAATAAAATTGCAGTAGAATTTAGAGTGAGAAAGAAAGTAGATTCAAGGTACCTCAAAAGGCTGGCTAGAATAGAAGATTACTACACCGAGTATTGAAGAGGGACAAGCAGCACAATGACTGCCAATATTCTTCTATTTTTCTCTTTGCTCCTCTGTTTTTTCTCCTTTTTTTTTTTTTTTTTTCTTTTCAAAGAGGGTTGTAGTGGGTGGAAGATGGACACTTTTTTTTCTAACTTTTTTGGATTGGTTTTGGTCGGCCCCGATTATAAAGCTCATACATGTAATCTTGTAATGAAATGTTTTAAAATTTTCCCTTTTTTTGACAGATTTGGTTTTGCACACAAGATTTTTGTACTTAATTGAGTGGATTACACAGATCAGCAGAAATTAATTGGGCATATAAGGTGGGACAATGGCATTATGTTCTGCAGAATTATTGCGCTTCCAAATTGGTTAAATAGTCATTAAGTTTTTATTTATTTTTTGTTTTTCTTGGTCCCATCACTCAATTTTTTGCTTTGTTTGAAGTTGTACACGCACGGACATTACCGTTGTATACCACTACTTGTTTGAGCAACCATTCCTCCCTATATATTAATTCAAAATCTGTTGAGCCTAGGTGTCAAATTCTCACGCTTCGGATGCTGATATGGCGAAAATCTATGCTTTGTGATGTTGTTTTTATATTATTTTCGTTATGGAGTTAGGTTTGGTATTAGATATATATGACTTTACACATATATTCATTAACTCAACATCCATGTTGTACATGGGTATTAGTACTAGTTTTTTTTTTTTTTTTTTTGAAATAGCAAGAGCTACTAAATCAAATAAAACCTTCAACCTTTTTTTTAAGGAAATAAGATAGAAAAAGGGGTATCATTATGAATAAATTTTCTTGATTTGCATCAAGCTTGCAGTCTTGATAACAATTTCGAAATTATATGAAACATGTCTATTTAAAATGATCATATTTAAATTTTTCTTTCTTTTGCGAAGAAATGATTGAATATTTCTCTTTAATCTGTGTGTATCGATATTTTTTTCACTTCATAAAAATGACATCAAAGGCATCACACACTAAGTAACAAGTCGAGAGATTGTAGGAAAAGGAAGAATTAAAAAAAACGAGGTTGTTGGTATCAACTTGAGTATGATTTTTAGAAAAAGACATGCGATGGAGAAAATAGAGCTTAAGTTGATGAAAAAATAGTCATATATATAAAAGATGATCCAGACTAAAGATAAAGAGTTGGAGCAGTAGAAGTACATCAAAAGGTTAGTTCTTAAGGCCTCCAAAGATAGTCACCCAAGATTTGATCAGAGATGGTCTTCAAACCTAAGAGATGGTCCTGAGATATGACGACCTCGTCTGAAAGAGTTAGACTTAAAATATATCGACACAGTTATGAAGACTTAGCCCGAAATAATTGGTCTAAATTAAACATGTATACTTAGTTATGAAGATCTAATTAGAGATAAAGATATGTCGACCTGATCCAAAAATGTGTCGACCTAGTCATTGAAGACATATACGATAGCCACCATTATCGATCTAAGAGCAAGCAATAGTTATCAGTGATGACAATTGTAAAACAATGGGTCAAATGTCGTTTTGCATGCATTTAATTTTTTCAGAATGTGACACATGTTCACCAGAACATTGTAGCTAGTTAAGATACACAATATCATTTTGTAAATAGAAACCAGTTTAGTTCATATAAAGGGCCCTTAAATCACCTCTAGGACTTGTATATACCAAAATATATGTAAATGTGTAGTAAATTTAGCAACCAATTGAACGGTAATTAAGAAAAAACAACAAGATAATGGTAAGGAAATGCATATTTGACATTTAAAGTGTGAACAATGTGAAAAGTGAGTCAACAATATCATGCCTAACAAAAGTGAAAGGTAGCTTTTATACCTCGTAAAAGACTCGAAGCATATCGCACGTCCAAGACTAACGACTAGGTTTTTAAAATAATAAATATATATATATATATATATATATATATATATATATTAATATATATTAAAAGCAAGATCTTAATGGAATTTATTAAGATCTACGATCGAATTCAGATAGAACAATGAAAGCAGAAGAAGAACGAGAGAGAGAAAACAACATTAGATCTTATTTCTGTAAACTGCGGAAAAGTAAAGTGTGTGGAATGGATTAGGGTTACAGTATTTATATGAATACAATTGTCCTATAGTTGCTATTGTTAAATAGCAACTTTACAATCAGCACTTATACAACTTATGATAAAGAATAATAAAACTATTCTATTACAATGTTATTAGAATTATTTAACTATATAGTTGTCAAATTCAACCATGTACGTGATATGATTTGCTGGAATAATCATCTCTCCTAAATTGAGTCAACGTGTAAAACAACATATATCAAACATGCTTCGATAAAGCAATTTATAATACTCTCAAGTCATATTAATACACCCAAATTATTTGTGCGTATTAATACTCCACAGTGCAACCACGTCGTAATAAAGAATGTAATATAACAAGTTATTTGTGTGTATTAATATGAAACTTATTTTATATAAGATGAATATGAATCGATATAAATATATGTATGCCGCGTAGACAGGACTTCCGCCAATAACCGTACTCTTACGCCTAGCCTGGGTTTCCTCGTTCCATAGTGAGCGATAGAGACCACCGTCTTTAAAGCAACTGAAAGCCTTAAGTTTGATTTCAGGAACGAGTCTTTTTTTGCTGGACGAGACTCTTGATTCTGCCAAAATGCCTTGGTCTTGTAACGGATAATTTAGGAAGAATATTTTCTGTAGTTATCTTTAGTAACTAAATATTTGATTTGATATTATCCTTATCTCTTGTAATCTCTATATGTATCCTAAAAACTCATTTTTACGTGCAATGAAAACAACAAAAAAGACGATCTCTTTCTCCATGTCATCTCTTATTATTTCAGCATGGTATCAGAGATGTGAAGAACATCATACCTAATATTTTTACAGACATCATATTTTTTTCTTTCATCATGTCATCTAGCACGGGATCTCAGACGAATTATAAAACAATCTCACCATACGATATCACCTCGAGTGATAATCCTGGATGCTTGATTTCTACGGTTCTTCTCACGGGGCAAAATTATATCGAATGGTCCTCATCGCTCCGGACAGCTCTCCGGGCACGCAAAAAGTTCGGCTTTCTCGATGGTTCTATTTCCACACCGGCCGACAACTCACCGGTTCTCGAAGATTGGTTCGTCAATAACTCGATGTTGGTCTCATGGATAAAGAATACGATCGATCCGACACTTCGACCTTCCATTCCTCAAATTGAACTCGCCAAAGAATTGTGGGATCATCTTCGTCGTCGTTTCTCCGTTGTTAACGGCACTCGAATTCAGCAATTGAAAGGCGAATTGGCTTCTAAAGTACAAAAAGGTATGAGCGTCAGTGCATACTATGGCAAGCTGCGAATGCTTTTTGACGAATTAAATTCATATCAACCACCGATTGCGTGTACCTGCGGCCATGCCCGTGAATTCGAGGCTCGAAGAGACGCAGAAGAAACTCACCAATTCTTATTAGGCCTGGATAAAGAGGTGTATGGGTCGGCCCGTTCTGGTCTTTTGGCCCAAGATCCTTTACCCTCTTTGGATCGGGTCTATTCCGTCATCTCACAGGAGGAACGATACTCCTCTCCTTCTGCTCCGATCGCCGACGTGATGAGCTTCGCCACCACTGCAACCCGACAATCGTCTTCCCGTCCTCCGCGTTCCTCTACTTCTTCTCAACAGTGCCATCTCTGTGGGCGATCTGGACATGAAGCTCAAAATTGTTTTCGGGTCAAACCCTGCCCTCACTGCAACCGGACGGGTCATGATCTTCGTCGCTGCTTCGAGGTCGTCGGATATCCGGCGGGCTGGTCTGGCAAGTCTCCTTCTACCGGCGGGACAAGGGCACTCAAATAGCGCCTCATCTTCTTCTTCTGCTGGGAATGACCGAGGGTAAATTCCCTCAAATTCAGCTAAGGCGCACGCTACTAGTTTTATTGGGGCTAATGAAAACAACAAAAAAGAAGATCTCTTTCTCCATGTCTTCTCTTATTATTTCAGCAGGTCTTTGACTCGTGATTGGATTGCTATGATATAACACTACAAATTTTATATATCAATTAATATGATTATTGGATAAAAAAATTATTTCATGACATTGTTTTGGTAATAAGTTATGCTATTTCTTTACTCAATCAATCCTCATAAATTTAAAATAAAGGTAAATATATATAATATTATAAATATAGATTACTTGAGAAAACTACTTCCTCACGAACGCTTTAACGTTTTTATTTAAAATTTACTGTTTCCTACTTTTTATGTAAGAATGCTTAATTAATAATTAGTTTAATTAACAGTTATCTTTATATTTAGTTCACATCACAACCCCCTCTTTCTTTCACTTTTCCATCTGTTCTCCTTATTTCTTGTCTATATAATTCTTTACGCCCAACAATAAATATAACAGCGTCTCAAATCCTACAAGGGCGAGACATGAATTGGCAGCCAAGAAAGACTCAATTTCCTCCCTTTTTTAATTATAAATCGCAGACCACCCACACCATCACCCTTTGTCGATAGCGGCTGAGACGTACAAATAACGGCGGCATGACCAGACATTGGGAGCGACGTGGAGACTAGATCGAGGAGCTCTATCAAGTGGCACGACTACGTATCCCGTGACGAGATCGTTGGCGTACGACTATCGATGGACGAACGGTCGACAAATACGTTAGCTTTAATCGGTCCAATAAAGCCGTCGGCTAAAAAAGATCAATCAGTGTTTTATTTGCGAGATTTATTTTTTGGGTGTAGGTTTGAATAAAAGATGTGATCTTTTTTGTGTTTATTCAATTGATAGATGAGGGTGACACTGGAAGAGCCGACGGTTCCGGCGGCTTCGGTGTTGTCGGTGGTAGTAATTTTTTCGTGGTTTATTCAATTAATAGGGCATTTGATGTATATAATGAGCATATCTTCTGTATATAAGTCTGATCATGTATTTTGTATGATTAAACTAGAAAATATACTATAAATATATAGAAAAACCCGAGATATAAATAACATAAAAAGTAAACATAAAAAGATTACGAAAAGATAAAATTACCAAGTTTATTTCGTATACTTTCCGAACTTGTATGTTTTTTGTATATATTCTGTATATATTATGTATAAACGCAATATATTTTCCGGACTTATATGTTTTCTGTATATCTTTTGTATATATTCTGTATATATTATGTATATATTATGTATAAACACAATATATACCGAAAAAATGAATAGCACATTTTAATTTCAGGTTGTCAAATATATTCTGTATTGTAACGTGACTGTAGGAAGATAGTATCTCACTTAATATTTCATAGAAAAGCATGATGGAGACATATGAAAGAAACATCAATGTAGAACCATCAATTTCTGTGAAGAATAAAGAAAGCATCTTGATTTCTACTTTTTGTTCACAAGCAATTGTATATCATTGTTAGCCTACGGCTGCTACCTATACAAACTATATATAGTTCCTAGAATAATGAGAATAGAGATTTTGTCCCATATTGCAGGTACACTAAAACCCTAGACAGGTAGCATCTACACTACATGACAACATTCCAGCTTGCATGTACTAAGGTTGTTCATGCATGGCCCCGCATGGTGACTGGATAGGAGTCATAGGATCAAGGAAGACTTTTTCTAATGTGGCAACACATGCATGAGGATCATTTGACTCCTTAATATGCCCCCTCAATTCTAACAACGGGTGAGAACTAACATTGAGCTTGGTTCGAAGTCTTGTGTAGAATTGACCACTGATTGGTTTTGTTAGAATGTCACTTACTTGCTCAAAAGTTGGAATGTGCCTAACTGATATAATGTTCTTCATTATCTTCTCTTTTATAAAATGCATGTCCATTTCAATGTGTTTGGTCCTCGAGTGTCCAACCGGATTTGCTGCTAAGAGTACTGCTCCAAGGTTATCAACCCATATCAGATTTGGTCCTTTGAATTTGACCTTTAACTCCTTCAATAAGGAAGTTATCCACATGATTTCACAAGTAGCTTGAGCCAAGCTTCTATATTCAGCCTCTGTTGATGATCGAGAAACAGTGGCTTGCTTCTTTGAGCTCCAAGAGATAAGATTTTCTCCTAAGAATGTGCAAAAACCAGATGTGGATCTCCTATCATCAACATCTGATGCCCAGTCTGCATCATCAAATGCATTGATGTTGAAATTTGAACAAGGGCTCATCTTGAGAGTGAAGTGTTTGGTAGCTGCAACATATCTTAGAATTCTTTTCACTGCTTTCCAGTGAGTATCAATGGGAGATTGCATAAACTGGCTCACTTTGTTGACAGCTAATTTATGTCAGGTCTTGTCATTGAAAGATATTGAAGAGCTCCTACAATTCTCCTGTACAAATGTGGATCTGCAATGTGATTTCCATCATGCTTTGAGAGAGGTGTGTTTGTCCCATTTTTGTTGCATTTTTTGTTATTATTTTCTCATTCTTTTTTCCCCATTTTGAGTCATTTAGTTGGTTTTAGGTTCTTTTTGTCATTTATTATGTGTTTTGCCTTCATTTGAGTGTTGCGGTGTTTTCTGTTTGTTTTCCGGTCTTTTTCTGTTCTCTTTTTGTTTTTGGTGTGTAGTTTGGAGACCTCGGGAGAACAGGTTTTCAAGAATCTTTTGGGGAAGCTGACACCATTAGAAAGAGGGGTTCGTTAGCAACGCGTAGAAAAAACGGAACTCAATTCCGAGTTCAGACGAGCTCAAACGAGCCCAAAACGTGAAGCCAAGCAAGCTTCCCAACCAGGCGCGCGCCGCGCTCGCGTCGCGGCGCGACGAGCTCGCGACACACCTTCTGAATGCCTGCGCCCAGCTCCGCGGCGCGAAGACCCTCCGCGGCGCGACAAACACATCCTCCACGGCGTGAAGACCCTCCGCGGCGCGACGAAGGCCTGCTCCACGCCCTCTCCGCGCCGTGAGGACCGCCACGAGCCTAGCAGAACTCCCAACGTAACCGCCGCGCCGCGATGCAGTCCCGCGCCGCGATGCAGCATTCTTCCGCGCCGCAATGAGGTCCCATGCCGCGACACCTGTGTCTCTACACGCTGCGCTGAGTTTTTACCACGCCATGTCACCTAATGATATATATATCGTACGGGCATCAGAAAAGAGGGACACATCTCGACCGTGGGTAAAAACCCTAGGTCCCGAGAAACACCACGACATCTCCTTTCTCCTTCCTCTCTTCTTCTTTCTTTCTTCTCCTTCTTTTAATCTTTCCTCTCCAATTTTCTTCTTCTTTTTATTATTGTTCTTGGATGAAACTTGTATCTTGGATTCGACATTTGAATTGAGATTAATGGTAAGAATTTCACT
>CACSLK010027832.1:7575673-7588262 GCA_902706635.1 Striga hermonthica
AAAAAAAACATGAGAGCTCACAGGACGAATTGAATGGATTCTGCTCCTCTTACTAGTCGATTCATGTTGGCGAGTAATGAGCATTTGGGAACTACTGTAGGATACTTGGATGACCTCCAATGTTCGCACCTACAGAATGTTGTCCTTTTAGTTCGATCTTGTTCGGAAAAAGTTACTCCTAAAATAAAAAAAATAAAGTGAAATAAAAAAGAGAAAAAAAAATAAAAAAAAAAAATTGGTCAAGTAATTTTGCAATTCGATGATAGAGCAATTAGATGTTGTTTGTAGAAGTTGTTGAGGGATGGTATATGTTTTGTCTTGTTGATTTGGGTGAGTAGCGGACATTCGAGTAGTCTATTACTCGAAAAACTTTGATTGACTATTTGAGCTTATTATCCACATATATATATCTGTACCTTTTCCTTAGCCCACATTACAACCCGTGAAGTCCTCTTGATTCGCAAATTTTGAACTTTGATTGTTTTTGAGTAATTTAGACGATTGGCAAGCATATGTTGAAACTTGAATATCGACCAATTTTGAGCGTGCCTATCATATATTCATGCAAGAAAATGAGTGAGGTTTATATTACATTCTATGTGTTTGAGAGTTTGTCATTTTGAGGCCAAGTATATTTGAAGCATATGGTCATACGGTCGTTGGAATTCGACTTGATTGAGTTAGGCATTTTGAAGCTCTTCTTATTTGAAACCATATCCATGCTCGTGTCTTGTTTTCTTTTCTTTTTGTTCGGGACGAACAAAGGTTTAAGTGTGGGGGAGTTGTTTGTCCCATTTTTGTTGCATTTTTTGTTATTATTTTCTCATTCTTTTTACCCCATTTTGAGTCATTTAGTTGGTTTTAGGTTCTTTTTGTCATTTATTATGTGTTTTGCCTTCATTTGAGTGTTGCGGTGTTTTCTGTTTGTTTTCCGGTCTTTTTCGGTTCTCTTTTTGTTTTTGGTGTGTAGTTTGGAGACCTCGGGAGAACAGGTTTTCAAGAATCTTTTGGGGAAGCTGACACCATTAGAAAGAGGGGTTCGTTAGCTACGCGTAGAAAAAAACGGAACTCAATTCCGAGTTCAGACGAGCTCAAACGAGCCCAAAACGTGAAGCCAAGCAAGCTGCCCAACCAGGCGCGCGCCGCGCCCGCGTCGCGGCGCGACGAGCTCGCGACACACCTTCTGAATGCCTGCGCCCAGCTCCGCGGCGCGAAGACCCTCCACGGCGCGACAAACACATCCTCCACGGCGTGAAGACCCTCCGCGGCGCGACGAAGGCCTGCTCCACGCCCTCTCCGCGCCGTGAGGACCGCCACGAGCCTAGCAAAACTCCCAGACGTAACCGCCGCGCTGCGATGCAGTCTCGCGCCGCGATGCAGCATTCTTCCGCGCCGCGATGAGGTCCCACCCCGCGACACCTGTGTCTCTACACGCTGCGCTGAGTTTTTACCACGCCATGTCACCTAATGATATATATATCGTACGGGCATCAGAAAAAAGGGACACATCTCGACCGTGGGTAAAAACCCTAGGTCCCGAGAAACACCACGACATCTCCATTCTCCTTCCTCTCTTCTTCTTCCTTTCTTCTCCTTCTTTTAATCTTTTCTCTCCAATTTTCTTCTTCTTTTTATTATTGTTCTTGGATGAAACTTGTATCTTGGATTCGACATTTGAATTGAGATTAATGGTAAGAATTTCACTCTCTTATTTTAATTCATGAATAATGATTAATGTGAGTAGAATGATTATTTGTGTTGAATTCAATATGCATAGCTAATTCATTTCACTAGGGATTGGGGAATGATCGTTCTTGTTTAATTCGCATCTCTCGGGCTTGAAATTGTTCTTTCTTATGTGAGTTGTTTCTATTAGGGATTGATAAATTTCTTGCTTGATTAATTGATATAATCGAAGAGTGACACTTCGATCTTGCAGTTGGTAACAATTGAATGCTGATTAGTCGAGTTAGGGTTTTGTTGATTCTATGTGATTAGTCGATTAACACTCTTCTAGTTAAATTAGCGACTTTTTGAACTGAAAGGGGAAAAGTCGTAGACTTAGGCTCACATGAGGTAGACGATGTCGTAATTGACTAATCTACGTGTTTTAGATTGAAATACGCACTTGTTAATGACTCGTCCCTTGTTACGAAAAGTTATTGGGATTGGGATAATTGGCTTGTGTCGTATGCTCGAACTTGTTCGTCTATGTTCAATCCCTTGTTACGAAGAGTTATTGGGAGCGAACCGTTAGATGTCTAAGCGAGAGTGTCAATTTTGAACCGAACAATTGATTGCCCGGTTTTGCTAGAACTTGAATTAATTATCCCCGACTCCCTAGCTTCTTTTTCATTGTTTCGTTTATCTTCTTAGGTAGATTATTATTTTTATGTTATTTCTTAGCTGATAATTCATCCATCCTTATTTGATTAGTATGTTTAGGATTTCTTTCTTTTTATGTGTTATCGATATCAGAACTAAATTCCGAACAGCCTTCCTCGTGAGATCGACCCAGGGAATGAATCTTTAGATTCGGTACTCGGTAAAAAAAGAATAATTTGTACCCAACAAGGTGGAGATGAAACCATTGAAGAGTTAACTTCTTTTGACCCCTGCATCCCAGCTCTCTGAAGGATGTCATTGATGTAGCTACTTTGGCTGAGAAACATGCAGTGATCTTTGTAGTGAACCTGTATCCCAAGGAAGTAATGTAACATGCCCATGTCTTTGAGAGAAAAATGGGATTGCAAGTTCTGAATGAGATTATTGATTTCCTGAGTAGAACTCCCAGTCAAGATAATGTCATCCACATACACCATGACAAAAAGACTAGAATGTGGAGAATGTCTGATATATAGGGAGTTATCAGCTTGTGAAACACAGAAATCAAGAGAAAGAAGCACAGAAGTGAACTTGCTTGACTATGCCCTTGATGCTTGTTTGAGACCATATAGGGACTTTTTCAATTTGCAAACAAAATCAGGATGTTGGGATGAAGCAAAACCAGGAGGTTGTGTCATGTAGATTTCAGTGACAAGATCTCCATAAAGGAATGCATTGTCTACATCAACCTGTTTGAGGTCCCAACCATATGAAAGAGCAAGGGAAAGAATCACTCTTATAGTAGTTGGTTTGATCACAGAGTTGTAGGTGTCATGATAATCTAGACCAGCTGATTGTGTGTAGCCTTTGGCTACAAGTCTAGCCTTGTGTCTAGCAATAGAACCATCAGGGTGTCTTTTGAGTTTGAAAACCCACTTGCAGTCAACCAAGGTTTTACCTAGAGGGAGATGAGTAAGTTCCCAGGTTTGGTTTTTGGTGAGAGCTTAAATTTTCTTCTGCATGGCATTCTTCCATTGAGGTGAAGATAATGCCTGCATAACAGAAGCAGGTTCTTCTTCACAATGTAAGGAAGTGGTGAAAAGCTTGGGTTTATAAATACCATGCTTTGATCTTGTTGTCATAGGATGAGCATTGATTGGACCTGTAGGAGCACTAGAAACACTGTCATCAGTAGTATGTGAGTTAGGTAGTGATGCATGCTCAATGGGTAGATCAACATAAAGTTTCCCTTGCAAATTGTTAGAATGTGCAGGAGAGAAAGGGGGTATGGTGAGAGGGAGAATGGGAATGTGTAGGAGATATATGTGGAGATGTAGGAGGAGATGGGTTTGGATTCCCAAAAGTAGTTGTTGGTGATTGAGGTAATGAAGGAATTGGCAAAGTATGAGGGACTGAGGTAAGAGGAGGTATAGTTGGAGTAGAGTGTGTGGAAGTGTTCTTGGTTTGAATGGATTGAAAAGGAAATGTGTGTTCATAAAAAACAATGTGCCTAGTGAGAATGACTTTGTTGTTTGGAAGTAACACTTTATATCCCTTATAACCATGACTATAGCCAATGAAGGTTGAAGCAACACTTTTGGGTTCAAGTTTATGGGAGTTGTAAGGTTTCATTAATGGATAACATAGGCAGCCAAAAGTTCTTAGGGAGGTGTAGTCAGGTTTTGTCTGAGTTAATGATTCAAATGGGGAAAGATATTTCCAGGCCTTCTGTGGAGTTCGCTTTATGAGAAAGACAGCAGTGGAGAAGGCCTCATCCCAATAAGGGAGAGGTAAATGAGATTGATTTAGCAATGCAAGGCCTGTTTGGACAATAGTTCTATGTTTTCTTTCAGCTAGGCCGTTTTGCTCTGGAGTATAAGGGCAAGAGATCCTATGAAATATTCTTCCAGAGGACAAAATTGGTTTAAGAGCCTGGAACTCTCCTCCTCCATCACTTTGAAAGGCTTTGATGGTGGTTTGAAACTGATTTTCTACAAGGGCCTTGAAATGGACAAAGGCTCCTTTAGTGTCAGATTTCTTTTGTAGCAAGTAAAACCAGGTAAACATGGTTGCATCATCAATGAAACTCACATAATATTTGTAGCCTCTATGTGAGATAACTGGAGAAGGTCCCCACAAATCAGAGTGTATGAGGTCAAGAGGTTTATAAGAATGAGAATCATACAATGTAAATGGAAGCTTGTGAAACTTTGACTGCAAACAAGTGGAACATAAAGGATTTGATTTATTTCTAGTGAACTGAACATTACAATGATTAAGAGATGTCTTAACAATATCAAAGGCTGGGTGACCTAGCCTAGAATGCCAAACATTTAAATCAACAACTTGTCTTTGTTCAGTCACATTACAACTTGATTGAAAGCTAGTAAAAGAAAGGCTTGAAGGAGTTGAGCTGGGGGTGAAATGCTGATCAGTGTAGCTGGTAGATTTGGTAAGGTGGAACTTGTACAACCTAATTTCAAGATTCCCTTGGAGTAGAGTTGCTCCTGTTTTGAGATCATTCACAAGACAATAAAAAGGATGGAATTCAAAGAACATTTCATTGTCTTTAGCAAATTGGGCCACACTAATGAGGTTCTTATTTAACTGAGGGACATGAAGTAAATTGTTTAGCTGAAGTGTGTGTTTAGATTGATTAGAAGGGCACTTTATCAATGATCTACCTGTATGAGCAATCACCATACCTGCACCATTTGCAGCTTGAATTCTTTCATTGCCAAGGTAATTTGCTGCTAGGCTTGATCATAAGTAAGGTGGTTGGTTGCACCAGAGTCAGAGTACCACCCTATGTCTTGAGAGTTCTCTGAAACAACATCACCATTGTTGGTTATCATGTTGGCAGAAAATCCAGACTGAGAGCCATTGTTGAACTGTTAGCCACCTCCTGCATTTTGGTTCCTGCCTGTGAAGTTTATATCAAATCTGAAGTAGCATTTGTCAGCTGTATGATTGTTATAGCCACATATATGGCATCTTCCTTTGTTGCTGCTTCCATATATTCCTCTTCTTCTTCTGAAAGGTCCTGATCTACCTTGACCTCTTCCTCTTCCTGGTTGTAAAATAGGAGCAGAAGATCTTCCTCTTCCATAGCTGTTACCTCTGCCTCTGCGTTGACCTGTGAGGTGAGATTTGCTGCAAAGTGTGAGCCTTCACTTGCTCCCATCCCACTCTCCATTGTCTCCACTCAAAGCTTTGAATCAAGAGTATGCTTCAACTAAAGAGCACTTGTCTGTTCTGGATGTGATGGAGACAACCACTGAGTTGTACTCAGCTCCTAGGCCAGATAGAAAATGCAAGATCTGGTCACTCTCGTTGATTTGGTGACCAACCATGGCAAGGGTATCACATATTCCCTTCATTGTGAGAAAATACTCTCTCACCTTCATGGAACCCTTTTTGAGAGTTTGTAGCTCCATCCTCGGTTGCATTTGTTTGGCTTGGCTGTGACTGGCAAAACTGGTCCTCAAGGAATCCCAGATCTCCTTTGAGGTGCTTAAACCGACAGTGTGGATGAGGGTGTTTTCAAAAAGATGGGAGAGAAGCCATGAGGCTATCAATTGATCTTGTCTGACCCAGGTAAGAAAACTGGGATTTAAAGACATTTCTTGGACTCCTGCTGGATTTTCTCTAGAGATGAATTTTTCTGGCTGTGGAAGTTCTCCTGTGACATATCCCTCTAGGCCATAGCAGATGGCAGCTAAGATTTGTTGCTCCCATATTAGATAATTTCCCTCATTAAGCTTGACTGAAACTAAACTGCTTTGCAGTTGGATAAGAACATCAATGGTGTTTGTGGTTGGTAAGGATGTGGCCATATTTTAAAGGCTCGATCTTTTTTTTTATAAAAAGAAAAAGGAATAGAGTGGATCAATCAGAAGCAGGAAAACCCGCTCTGATACCATCATAGAAAAGCATGATGGAGATATATGAAAGAAACATCAATGCAGAACCATCAATTTAACATCTTGATTTCTACTTTTTGTTCACAAGCAATTGTATATCATTGTTAGCTTGCGGCTGCTACCTATACAAACTATATATAGTGCCTAGAATAATGAGAATAGAGATTGGTCCCATATTGCAGGTACACTAAAACCCTAGACAGCTAGCATCTACACTACATGACAACATTCCAGCTTGCATGTACTGAGGTTGTTCATGCATGGCCCCGCATGGTGACTGGATAGGAGTTATAGGATCAAGGGAGACTTTTCCTGACGTGGCAACACATGCATGAGGATCATTTGACTCCTTAATAATATTTACCTTTTACGTTTAAGTTTAACGTGATTGTAGGGAAATAATATTTCACTTAATATGGTAACCGATTTTTAGCTTGAGGTCAAATAAATGCAATAAATACAGTTGAAAAGACATACTTGCAAATATAATTACTCACTTCGTAAAGTCGCAATTATTTAATTTTTTTGTGGTGGAGACCAAATTTCGCGTCTCGTATATCTATATATGTAAATAAGGCCCAAATAGTTTGAACCCACTTTTGGGCCAGCTGAATCCTGCCCTCAGTATTAGTTGGGTCTAAACAAATACACTATAGGCTATTAAAAAAACAATTTTGCTGAGGAATGCTCTTTTACCCACGGTGGACACATGTTAATATGTTCACTGCTTATGTGTATGTCATGCACACATTGGTAATGTATTTTTTTGAACATATTAACATCACCAATATATGCATGACACGTAAGCGCGCTACAACATAAATGACTTTAGGTAGCACCATCAAATGTAACACTTTACAAACAGGTAATACTTTTGGTAGTTTTTGGTAACACGTATATGATACCTATATGTAAAGTGTTACATTTGATGCTGCTACCTAAAGTCATTTATGTTGTAGTGGCGGTGTGCATATTCATATGTGCCCACCATGAATATGGGAACATTATTTCAATTTTGCTATATTAAAACATATGATGACATGATTTATGAAGTTATTTATAATTACTCATGTATCATGTATTGTATGTAAACATATGTTCTAAAAGAATTATAGATATATATAATATAAACTTTTAAACTGAGTAACTCATATTTGAGTTAGTACTCTGTTTAATAAATTGGTTGACTCATGGATTCAAATATTCTCGGGTTGAATCATGTAATAAGTTCAACGTTTTGAACGAGTTGTTCGTATATTAGTTTGGCTCAACAATTTCATTCAAAATTTACAAAATAAATAAATAAATTAAGTTGGTCATAAAAAAGTTTAGTTTGACTCATTTAATGAACGAGCTCAGTTAGTTGCTCGACCCCGGCTCGTTTAAGCAAACTAATAAACTGAGCTCAAGCTTTCACAAACTAACACATCTAATTGATTCAAATAAAACTCAAGTAAATTCATGATTGATTATTTTGTGTTTGGGTTAAGCATATTTTATGGTAACATCGTGATCAACCCTTATTACAATGTCACTATTCTTAAATCATTAACCTGTAATGATTGAGTGTTAAATTAATTTTTCTAACTGCAGTGTTAAAACTCTTAAGGGAGAGATTTGCCGCCCTTGTGGTTCTACCTTGCTCGATTCCGAATTAGTCGGTTCCCCTGTGGATCCGGAAATCGGAAGGTCCCTATACCAAAAAAATTAATTTTTCTAACTAATATTCCAACAATTTTTTTTTTTTTTTTTTGGTACAATACTTTATTTTTTGTTACAAATATTCCAACAAATTGATTCTTATTATTATTCTTCCAAACCACCTCAGGTCCTCATCCACTATATTCTTATTCTTTCTACCCAACCACTACAATGATGGTTGATTAAAAAATTTTGATAAATTCATCTATAAATAGATTGAGTTGCAAACGGGCAGAAAGAAAACAGAAAAAGGGAGAAAAAGAGAGGAAAGAAAGAGAAAGAGAAAGGAAAGTAAAATATATATCTAAATACTGAATATAAAAATATCAAAAATAAAGAAACAAGTGATATTTTTTTATTATTTGTTTTAAGATATTCCTTTTATTTTTAAGTTTTCAATTCTCGACTCCGTTCCAGTTCGCCGGAACTCGTAAATCTGGTGTGCTACAGATTTAGAGACGTTTGACGTTGTATCTTTGGGGAAGTTACGCCTGAACCGTTAGCAACACACGAAACGTATTCTTCTTGCGGAAAGAGTTTTATTCGCCTCGGCTAAAATCATTCCGTTTTCAGTCGTAATTTATTTTCAGTTCAATTGTAATTTTCTATTTTTAGATTATTTGTAAGAACTGAAAAATACATATCAGTTCGTAGGATTCCCGTTTAATTTCATATCCAACATAACCTAGTTTGAGCTACAGACAAATGTATCAACATAAGACCATCTCCAACCGAAAAACCCAAACTCAAACCCATTTTGCAGTAATTCATCTCCAACCGAAAAACTCATTCTCAAACCCAAAAGAATATTCCCAGAATATTCTCTTTTACACCAACTTTTATAATTTTTCAATACTACCCACTTATTTTACAACTTTACAAATTAAACCACACTATTATTTTAAATTCAATTTGGACTTTATGTAATTAAAATTAATTATACATAATAAAATGGGAGAAATAAATATTCATTAAAAATTAAAATTTCGCCACAAAAATAAAATTAAATATTACAAGACACAAGATGAAAAATTAAAAATTACAACACACATGATAAAATTAGAAATTACAACACGCAAAATGAAAATTTAAATATTACAACACACAAGATAAAATAGAAAATTACAACAATCACGTAAAAATAGATAGTCTTTCAAGTCTCGGAGTTGGTGAATTCTTCCCATAAATGTTCAATCAGTGCATTCCGAAGTGCAATATGATCATCTTTATTTCTAATTCTTTTGTACCGAGATATAAATTCTTGAAATCGAGTACTTTCATCTACTGCCATTTCGACCTCCGGCGACGGCGTTTCCATTTCAGTTTCTATTGGTGCACTTAGGTCACGTTCATCCTCGACAATCATGTTATGCAAAATTATACATGTGGTTATGATATCATGTAACACTTCTTTTCGCCAATAGCGTACTGGTCCTGCTACAATGCCAAAACGTGATTGAAGACTCTAAATGCACGTTCAACGTCTTTTCTGCAGGCTTCTTGTTTCATTGCAAAATATTTTTTCTTGGACCACGTGGCTCATGAATTGTTTGCACAATGGTAGACCATTTTGGATATATGCTATCAGCTAAATAATAACCCATGTTGTATTCTTTTCCTTGAATTATATAATGAGCTGGAGGAGCAATACCTTGGGTTAGATCTGAGAAAAGATGAGATGATTCTAGAACGTTGATGTTGTTGTTGGAGCCCGGCAAACCGAAATAAGCATGCCATA
The DNA here is from genome assembly GCA_902706635.1 of Striga hermonthica. NCBI lineage: Eukaryota > Viridiplantae > Streptophyta > Magnoliopsida > Lamiales > Orobanchaceae > Striga > Striga hermonthica. The sequence continues at coordinate 7,585,361 of CACSLK010027832.1, forward strand.
TCCATAGATCATAATCTGCTACAGCTTCAAGGATGATTGTAGGCTTTCCACTACGACCAACATATTGGCCAGCCCACGCTGTAGGACAATTTTTCCACCTCCAATGCATGCAATCTAAACTCCCCAACATTCCTGGAAAACCACGTTGCTGGCCAATGTATAGAAGCCTGGAAATATCATCAGGTGTGGGCCTCCGCAGATATCGCTCGCCAAATACCTCAACTATCGATCGACAAAATTTTTTCATACTTTCAATTGCAGTGGACTCACCAATTTTAACATACTCGTCTGCAGCATCAGCTGGAACGCGGTATGCCAACATACGAAAGACAGCAGTTATTTTTTGTATTGGAGATAATCCGAGTCTGCCTGCTCGATCCACTCGCTGTTGAAAGTAATGATCATGATCTTTGACTGCGTCGACAATTCGAAGGAACAACGAACGAGACATTCTGTATCTTCTACGGAACATGGTCTCGTTATACAATAGATTTTCTGAGAAATAATCATTGTACAACCTACGATCAGCAGCTTCTCGATCACGATTGATAAAAATATGCCCAGGAACAGATCTTCCATGGGAGGCTTCTTGGTTTTGTTGATTGATAAGATGTTGAATAATGATGCTGTTATTAGCGATAGCTTGAGCTATCACTGCTTGTTTTTTACGAAGAGCATTCATAATTACCATATGATTATCCTCAGAATCAGAGGAAGAAGATGACGAATTGCCAAAATTAAAATTCATTGTAGAAAGAGAAATATGATAAGATGTTTGAAGAGATTCAAGTGTGTGATGGATTTAGTATATGTTATGTTCTTATAGTAGTGAATTTGAAAGGTGTGGTAACCTTTGTGGGGAGTGGTTATTTTCAAGTCAAAGCATTGATAGGCGTGACAGTCTTTGAGGTGAGAGGTCATTTTTTGGTCAGAACATGGATAAGCGTGATCAGCTTTGCAGTGATGTGTCATTTTCGCGTCAGAACATGGATAAGTGTGATCAACTTTGCAGAGGGTGTCCACTTCGGGTCAAAGCATTGAGAGAGGTGGGGGACATTGCAGTGATGTGTCATTTTCAGGTCAGAACATTGATAAGCGTGATAAACTTTTCAGTGATGTGTCATTTTCGGGTCAGAACATGGATAAGTGTGATCAACTTTGCAGAGGGTTTCCACTTTCGGGTCAAAGCATTGAGAGAGGTGGGGGACATTGCAGTGATGTGTCATTTTCGGGTCATAACATGATTAAGCGTGATCAACTTTGCAGTGATGTGTCATTTTCGGGTCAGAACACGGATAAGTGTGATCAACTTTGCAGAGGGTGTCCACTTTCGGGTCAAAGCATTGAGAGAGGTGGGGGACATTGCAGTGATGTGTCATCTTCGGGTCAGAACATGATTAAGCGTGATCAACTTTGCAGTGATATGTCATTTTCGGGTCAGAACATTGATAAGCGTGATCAACTTTGCAGAGGGTGTCCACTTTCGGGTCAAAGCATTGAGGTGGGAGACGTTGCAGTGATGTGTCATTTTCGGGTCATTGCAGTGATATGTCATTTCGGGTTAAACCATGGAGAGAGGAGAGGGTCTTTCACTATAAAAGAAGATATCATATTGTAGTGAATACACCCCCAACATTTTTATTCTCTACACTAAAGCTTTAGCACAACTAACTTCTTATAAGAATGTCGATCCGTTCATCTTCCTATAACCATGATGAAGATGTTCTTTTATGTCAAGTTTATATGGATATTTCTCAGGACCCAATTATTGGGGTATACCAATCATCTGATCGATTTTGGTCTCGTGTTGAAAATGCTTTCAATGAAGGACGGCTTGAGCATTGGGAGGTTCGTACCAAGAGATCTCTGCAAGCACAAATTCAAACAATCGAAAAAGCAGCCAAAAGACTCCATGCATGTATTAAAGCAGTAGAAGATATGCATCAGAGTGGTGCATCGAATGAAGATACGGTGAGTACTAAAATCTAATTGTATTTATTGTTTATTAAATTTATTATTTATATTAATTATGATTAATTGTTTATGAAAAATTGTAGATGCTCAAAGCAAAAGTGTTGTTCAAAGAAGATTCTAAATGGAGATCTGAATGGAAATTCGATCATGTTTGGGGTATTATTAAAAATTTTGAAAAATTTAAAGATGGAGCTTCGAGGAGCAAGAAAAAACAGTCTGGTTGTTATCAATCTTCGGAGTCATAAAATCCAACTCCCGAGTCTGCCCGACAAGAATCTGCAGGTATTTCTTCATTTTCTATAAATTTAAGCGACTCAGATCAATGTGCTACTGGTTCTCCATCTGAAAGACCTATCGGGGTCAAGAAAGCCAAACTAAAAAGAAAGGTAAATGATGATTCATCATCGCTCATCAATGCGATGAAAGAAGCAAACAAAAGACTTGTTGAGGAGATGAAAAATGCAAACGACCAAATAAAACATCAAATGAAGATGCACAATAGATCCCTTGCTTTAAAAGAAATGAGGGAAGAAAATAAAATTCTGTTTCAAGATGTCAGTTCCATTGAAGATCCTAGAGTTCGAGCATACATTGAAACTGAAAAGGCACGAATCTTGGAGAAAAGAGTTCAACAAGCCCAACCGGATCCATATCCAACCAATACATTTGGCCAATTTTTCAATGATCTTGGAGGAAGTGGTGCCAACTTGCCAGATTACTAAGTATTCGTGCTTGTTTTTAATTTATGGTTTATGATGTATTTTATTTTAGTACCGTGTGATCTTGTACTTTTATTTCAGCACTAGTTATTGAAATATTTTTCTTTAAACCGTGATGTATCATGTATTAGTGTTATTTCAATATGTATTAGTAATGTCGTTGTTATTTAATGCTAGTGTTTGTTTTTCTTTATTAAATAAAATATCTT
>CACSLK010027832.1:7600897-7613065 GCA_902706635.1 Striga hermonthica
CGAGTACCTCTCGACTGGAAAATCATCCGAGAAAACAGATGTGTTCGGGTACGGGATTATGCTTCTTGAACTGATAACTGGGCAGAGGGCTTTCGATCTGGCCCGTCTCGCGAATGATGATGATGTCATGTTACTCGATTGGGTACTCTCTTTCTCTCTCCATGTGTATTTGTATTTGTATATTTAGGTCATGTTTGGTAAAACTAGCTGAGAGCTTATAAGTGATTTTCGAGCTTATAACTTATGTATATAGCTGAAAAGCTAGCCTATGATATATATGATAAAAGTGATTGGTAAAATTAGTTGATAAGTTAGCTTAAATAAAAATTTCAATAAGCTTATTTCAAAAGCTACCTAAAAGAAGCTTAACTTATGACATAAACTCGAGCTTTTAAAAAAAGCTCGTCGTACCAAACGAAGTTTATTTGAATACTGAAAGCTTATAAATTATTTGGTTACCGAACATAGCCTTAGCCTTAGTATGCCTGCAATGGTCAAGATCTCATTTTTTTCATGTTGGGCCGACAAATCGAGATTTTTCAGGTGAAAGGGCTTCTGAAAGAAAAGAAACTCGAAATGTTGGTTGACCCGGACCTGCAGAGCAGATACGTAGGATCGGAGGTGGAGCAGCTGATCCAAGTGGCCCTGCTTTGCACTCAGAGTTCCCCAATGGACCGGCCCAAAATGTCTGATGTTGTGAGGATGTTAGAAGGAGATGGATTGGCCGAGAAGTGGGACGAGTGGCAGAAAGTGGAGGTTCTCCGGCAGGAGGTGGAGCTTGCCGCACCACATCCGACCTCCGATTGGATTGTGGACTCCACCGAGAATTTGCATGCCGTAGAATTATCCGGTCCGAGGTGACAAATTCCTTCAAGCTACTATAAGCTGTTTATTAAACGAAACTTGTTTTTTCTTTGGTAGGGTAGAAGGGTTCAGCTTTTTCTGGGTTAAGACAGATTGTGAACCGAGCTCGGTTTGTATTTGTGCATAAATTGTGTGTAGTTTTTGAACAGTTTCTTTTGAGATCGATGGGCTCACCGATGAATTTGCATAAAAAAAAAAAAAAAAAAAAAAAAAAAATTAGTACAATCGCTATGCACTATAGAGGTTCCTAAAAAAATTAGGACATAATCATCATATGCCATTAAATTAGTATATTTAATTAATTAATTGCCTTCCAATGCACGTAAAACAACAATATTTAGTTCCAAAAGTAAATATTTAGCCCTAATTTAACATGTCTTTCTAAATAAACCTATTTGTCTTTCCCTTCTTTCTTCTGTTTTTTTTAGGAAAGCCTTCGTAAGTCATAACTATTTACCCCATCACTATAAATTGAGCCCCAAAATCAAACCAACATGCACACAAATTAACAATGACCTTCGAGATCTTCAAGTCGACCAAGAAAACATTCTACTACACCTTCTTCCCAACCAAGGAAGAGGAAGAGAAAGAAGAAGAAGAATCGTCAAAAACCCGGCCAGCCGGTGGCCGCCGCCAGATAATCGAGATCCGGGACTTTTTCCGGCCACCGTCTGGCGGCGGATGGCCGATTAAAAAAACCCTAACCCGACTCGAAATCGAGTCCGGCAAGCTCGTTTTGTCGTGCAACGACGTGTTTGAATACGTCCTTAGGTATTGGCCGGTTGAGTTGGCGGAAAGCATCGTTTGCGAAGGGCAAAGGGTTTATGTGGCTGTTTGTGATGCCACACAAGAGCCTAAGTACCCAAGAAAGTATGGCGTGGATCAAGCTTATGTGGAGATGGTGGAAAAGGACAATTTTGCCCTGGCGTGCATGGCCTTGGTGAAGGACAGGAACTTGAAGGTCTATGATGAGGTTTCGTTAAAATGGGATGATAAAAGTTTGTGTTTTATGTTCAAAATACTTCCTATGGAGTTTTAAAATTAGAATTGGGTATGAAATAATTCTGTTTTTTTTGTTTGGATGGACAATATTTATTTCAATTTTGTTGATGGGATTTTATATTTTTATATTTTATATTTTAAAAAAAGTATACTATTTTTTTTTTTATTTCATGAATTTCTTTCTTTTTGATTGTGTAATTCAGAAATAAAAATCGATCATACTATGCATATTCTAACAAGAAACGCTATCAACACTATTTAATCAATCATATTAGTTGACTATACCAATTTTTATATTATATCTAATTTTAATCATTATATATTCATCCTACTTTCATTAAAATATAAATATATTTAATTCCTAAAATTAACCTTTTTCCACTTATTTTCTTCTACTCGTCANNNAAAAAAAAAAAAAAAAAAAAAAAAAAATCTTACCTAAATCAAGTATTCTGAATTTTATATTTTAGTATTAATTTCCCAATCATCAGTTTCCATTATCGTTCTTTGATTATTATTGATTTTTATAATTAGCACTGTTCTAAAAATCGGCCTAGGCGGTGCCCGGGCGCCTCTGATTTGCGCATAAAACTCAAGAATAGAGTATCAAACTTAAGACAATATTCACTGTTTTTTGCTGTTTGTTCCTGGAAAAAAAAAAAGTGTGAATACTGGAAATAAGTCCATATGTTCAATGTCCTCTTTAATAAGCTCTCTTTGCACGAGCAGGTACAAGTGAATACAAAGGCACAGTGCCATAATATAAGCAAATATTATCTAAATCCACAAAAGCAGAGGAAGACTCGAATTTTCAGTGTTTTTTTTCCAGCTAAAACTGAAAATTATTTCCCTATACAGAATTTGCCAAATATGTTCGACAGAACTTCCTCCGAGATGTCCTCTCCGCTTATTTGGCCGAGGGCCAAAACAGCTTCTCTGAGGTCGATTGTCCAAAAATCGAGGGGCATCTCTTTCTCTATTGACGAAAGCAGCCTCTCGAAAGCTTCTCTTGATCGAACAAGTTGCTCACATTGTCTCTGACCAAAAATAAAATAAACAAAATTTCAGTTTAATTCCAAAAAAAAAAAAGACTTACCAAAAAAATAAAAAAAAAGAATAAATAAAATTTGATGAGAGATTGGCCAACCTGGTTAACAGTCCATGTTCGGCCGCCAGCAGGGATTTTATTCAGACCAACGAGCTCTACTATTAAAGACTCTAAATCCGAAATCCCTTGACCAGACAATGCACACGTGAAAACATGATTGTCGAACGAGCTGGACATTTTGTCAACCCATTCACGTGATGACGTGGCGCAGTCCACTTTGTTGACCACCAGAACAACCGGAGAGTTTGATGATGATGCACTCTGCATTCGGAAAAACCATGTTATTAAGAACGATAGCTTTATTGATCTTTCACTAACCATCTTCAGGTTCAAAGATAACCGTGATAAAAAGTGGCTAATTTTAAAAGTTCACAAAACCTTATTGCTTTGAATTCTTTCCAGAAGCTTCTCGTCCTCTAAAGTCCACCCATCGGCTGCACTAACAGTCATGACAATGACATCCGCGCTCGTGGCTACTGCTTCAGACCTTTCAACACCTTCAAAGAGTACAATGTCGATAGCAAATTAAAATTAAAGTAATATAATTAATTCTATTGATAAACGACTGAAACAAACCAAAAATATCATGAAGTCCTTGTTAAATTCATTTATAACCCAAATCTAGATACAAAGATAATATTGAGACCTCAAATTTCTAACCAAGGTCAAATATTATTTCCTGTCGGATCCTAACTGAGGCAACAACACAGCAGCTTCAATCAACACTACACTTCAGAAATTTTAAGGAGAAGATTTTAGAAGTAACCTATTTTCTCGACAAGATCATCCGTGTCTCTAATTCCTGCTGTATCGAGAAGTGTGACGGGAATCCCAGCAACACTAATATTAGCCTCCACAATATCACGTGTTGTGCCAGCAATGTTGGTAACTATTGCTCTCTCACTCTGCATGCTAAAACGTTTTTTTTTTTTTTAACCAACAAAAATTAGCCATAGCGGATAAATAAAAAATAAAAGATAAAAAGAAGACGATATTCCAGTTATAATAAGATTTTGACTCCTTTCTGATAGTCATTTCACTGAAAAAGATGTGTGTGGAAGACGAGCTCTACAAAACTAGTGCAATGAAGTTGAAAAGGTTTTAGTTTCAGCTCATAAGCCTTTTAGAAGAACATCTTATAACTTAGAAGTTGTCTGAGTGCTGATAAGAAGATTCGTAAGATCCCAATCAGATGGTAGGAATCTATAGGATTTTAAGACAATGAAAAAGAAGGATCTTACTTTGACAAACCATTATTTATAAAAGTTTTTTATAAATTCACTCGTTACAATCATTTTAAAGAGCTCTGAGTTTTTTCTATTAATCAGATATTAAACGACTAAGCTTAGAAATAAAACCTTACATCCTCCAAAAAATATGTTACAAGATCTAGGAACTCGTAATAGGCTGAACCCAAACATCCATTATGGGGCTTAATCTTTTCATCCCGTTCACGTCAATGAGAAAACAAAATGTAATTCCCCAACTTTACCCTATTAATTCAATTCTACAAATGAAAACAGGAGATGGCCCAATTGCAAGAACTGAAAGCAAATAACATAAAGCAATAATTGCACACAAATAACAAATAAGGAGGAGTCAAAACAACAACAGTAAAAAAAAAAATCAATGTCACAGATAAGCTTCTAAAAACATACTTTGCTCCATGCATTAAGAAGGCTTGATTTCCCAACATTTGGTCGGCCAACAATTGCTATCTGGACAAAGATTAACAAGGTTGAGGCTCATTAACAGTAAAGGAAATGCACACAGCCACACACACACACACTCACACACACACACACACAGAGAGAGAGAGAGAGAGAGAGAGAGAGTTTGGAAAAAGTACTACGCCTCGGTGAGCGTAAAACTCTTTTGAAGAACTTGGTAAAGTACCTGTACACCAGATTGCAGAAGCTTGTCATAATTTGCAGTTTCCAAAGCATTATCTACTTCTAGCAACATCTTGTTTATTTTTTCAGTGACCAGATTGAGGTCGAGGGTAGGCATCTCGTCATCAAAATCTAGACGAGCTTCAATCTCTGTAAGCAACTCAATGCACTGAGCTCTTAATGATTTCACCAAAGAAGAAAAACCTCCCTGTAAAATAACAACCAATAAGTCCAATACTCTTGCAGAGACCTTATAGTTTTGTCTCAATAAATAAACTCCATTAATTCAATAAGAAAGTAAAATTAGGTCAAAGTTACCTGAATTCCTGCCAACGCAGCATCTGCAGCGGCCATTGACTTAGCTGATATAAGTTTTTCCACATTTTCAGCTTGAGAGAGATCTAAACGGCCGTTTAAAAAGGCACGGAGAGTGAATTCACCTGTGAAGTTCACGATATGACGCTATTAAGAGTCCACAATTAATATTCCATTATTCATTCCATCCATGTGAAGGTGCTGGGAAGTGAAACAAAGAAACTCAAACCTTTTATTTAACGAAATGTCTTTAACAAATTTTAATTTTGAAAAACTTGATCTACCTAAGAATTAAGATCAAATACATGGATGGAACTAAGACAAAATTTTATATATGAAGGAACATTTTTCAGATTATTTACAGATAGTGGTTGTGATTGAGATTCTTCAAGAAATGACCTGGTTCGGCAAGCCTCGCCCCAGCATCTAGGCAAGCCCCCAGGACACGACGCAAGCACACTTCACTGCCATGACACTGAAGTTCAACCACATCTTCACGAGTATAAGATTTTGGCCCCAGCATTGGAACCACCAAAACCTAGTGGAGAATTAAGACAGTCACTGTGATTAGAGAATACATAATAGCATTGCTTTCTGAATGCACTTGAAATTGCTTGAGATAACAATTTCTTATTACTTGAGCCATCTCTCAACTTAAGTTGCTTCGAGTATGATTGATTGAAGTAGTTTCACAGGTTGGAAGATGAAATTAAAAGCTTGATTTTTCAAAAGAACGAATGGAAGAAATATAATTTAAGTGAGCAAAAAAAAAAAAAAATAATTAAAAAATTTCAAGCTAGCTGAATTATTAATTCGTTAATAAGGGAATCAAAAAGTCAACTTTCCTCTTATTTTCATCCGGTTGTCTGCAACCATTCTATAACATATCATCACATGAAATGGTACTATTGTAAACTTTGATAATCCTCTCCGGCATTATCTCAGCATACCCCAAGGCATCAAACGAGACATAAATCACCCAAGCCCATTCATTTTCTATTGAGATAAAAAATATTCAATCTCTTAACGAAAAAAAAAAAAAAGATACTGTAGCCGACTAGCAGTACCTCATCAACTACGCTGCCATTTGAATCCAAAACCACACCATACTCAACAACATGGCTGTTAAGCCACCAACTAGAGCCTTTTTTCCTCTTTCTCGACATGGGTCGAAAAATCTGCCCAGCAATAGAAACCGCCGAAGGGCCAGATAACCGGACAATCCCCACCGCACCTGGCGGCCCACCCAATGAAGTCACTATAGCTGCAATTGTACTACTCGAACTAATAACTTGCTCCGCCGAGTTCACTTCTCCATTTCCCAATCTCTCGTCTTTCTTGAGTACCAAGGTGTTTTCTACTGATACAATCATACAAATTTAGAACTTTTCAGAACCCACTAGCATAGTTACACAAAATTCATTGATTCATTTGTCCAGAAATCTAAGGTAAGGCACATAACCACTAAACTTTTATCTAAAGAAAAATGTTTGAGCTAAAAAGTTAAACATTATCAGCTCACAAACATAAATTCGCAGCTCATCAAGTTTTCTCCTCGATAAAAATGCCATAACCTACATAAAGCTTCAATCTTTGTTCCCGACAACTAAATATATACACAATAAATTGAAGCCCACGAGTCGTATAAGCACCAGAATTGAAGAGCGGTATAGACTTGCCTTTAGCAGCTTTAAACGTGGCAAGAGGCCGAGGACTGTTAATAGGGTTGTGGAAGGTAGAAAAGAGGTGGGTTAGTTTTCTGTGAAGTGGATTTGAGAATTTGGGGAAGATTGAATGTCGGAGAGTTGGGAGAGCGCGGCGCTGCAAGTGAGAGAGCAGGCGGCAGAAAGCTGGCGGGGCCGCCATTGATGCCGCTGTTGTTTGCATTTCCAAGGTTTTTGAGGGTACAGTCTTGTTTCTAAACTTACTGCTAAATGGGGTAAAGCAAAAAAAGCTAACCGCATGGACTTGGCTCACTTACGAACTCGACTCAACTCGTTAAAAATTGTGCTTCGGCTCGTTTTGTTAACGAGTTTCGGTTATAAAACTCGAAAAGATAATTTCTTATAAAATTTTCTGTAACACCGCTCGAGCTCAACTCGTTAATCAAGTCACAACATACAAATTCAGACCACAACATTCATAGTTAAATCTTAAGAAAAAAAGACAATTGCATAGTACTTTTGATTAAGATGAGATACTCCTAAACCTCTGTACCTTAGGACCCCTTTGCTTGCTTTATTTCATTCAAAAGAGTCATTCTAATGGTGTGCTACATTATAAATTTTGAATCATTACAACATTAAGAATGACCTTTCCATGCCAAATTATGCACTTACACACCTTCAAAAAGGCCTTTCCAATATAGTTAGTAGTATTACTCAACAATATTTTTCTCTCAAACATCCACTGCAAATTTCGGCGAACAGCTCTGAATTGCATCGGCCACCGTCAGAAAAATCTTGTCTTCGCCTATCAAATTCGTTAGCTCGGACGTGTAAAGCTTGTCGATCACCACTGGCCCCGGGTTCGCTAGTACAAGCTGTTCGAACGACCCAAAAAAATTAAAAAAGAAAATAGACAAAAATGAGTCACTTCACAAAATACAGCATTTCTACTTCACCTGAACAGATTTCTTCTGAAGGCTCTTGTAAAGTTCTTCCAGAGCATGAATACCGCTCGTGTCAATGTCAGTCACGGCTGCACGAGAACACGGAAAAAAGGAAAACAAAAAAAAAACAAAAAAAGTTCGATAAAGATGAAAATAAAAGCTTTCATCAGATATTTAACTCAATTCATCGTTACGAAAACAGGTAAAACTAAAAACTAGTATCTACTTACGAGACATTTCTACAATCAGATACTGAATTTCGGGTAGTCCAGCTGCTTTCAGTTGCTCATCCTCATCAGTAAGCCACCTTAATAACCTGCAAAAAGTGTAGATAGATAGTATACTCAACTAAGTTCAAGAACTAAGCTAAAAGTTAAAGAACTAAAAATCTTATAGTAAAAACAATTTTTAAAAAAAATTACCTCTCTTTTATGTAGTTCGAGTTTGAGAAGTAAATTGCCGAATCGACCCTTACTATTACAACTCCCGGGACCTTAGTTGCTTCTGGATACTGCAGAATATTCCGATAAACATTCGTCCGAGGAATCTTTCCTAGAAGAGCCGTTCTTGGTCTCGTCACTTGTAAGAGCAACTTGGCAAAAGATATTGATACCTATTACCAAAAGCGAAAACAAGATAGAACAAAACTTTGAATACTCGGGACCATTTTCACCAAAATTGTTTTTTCTTTTTTAAATAATTGTAGTTTATTACCGCAATCAAGAGGCCAATCTCGACGGACACAAAAACGACCCCAAAGAAAGCTCCCATGCAAGCAACAAAATCGAATTTATCAATCTTCCAGATCAAAATCGCAGCTTCATAATCGATTAAACCAATCACGGCCGAGATTATGATAGACGAGAGGATTGCATTCGGAGTGTACTCGAAAAGCGGAGTAATGAACAATAATGTCAAAAGCACGACAATAGACATAACGATATTCGAGACCGCAGTTTGGCAACCGGCCATGAAATTCACCGCCGATCGCGAGAAGGAGCCTGCAAAAAGCTCATTCTTTTATTTTTTATTATTTATTATTTATTATTGCCATATTAAGTTTTGAGATTAATAAAAAGGCCTTAGCTTCTTCTAATAAGTTCTAACCTGTGGCTACATAGCAAGATGTCATTGAGCCTGTAATGTTCATCACCCCAAGAGCAACCATTTCTTTATTTCCATCTATTTGATAATCTTTCATGCCAGCAAATGTTCGTCCGATTGCAACAGCTTCCTAATTTGTATAATATTGATGCGTTAAAAAAAAGGAAAAAAAACAAATCGATCATGTCTCGGATAGTCTACAAACTTACCGTCAATGCAACCATGCCAGCCACTATGCCGATTCGAGCACCTTTGAGCAAATATTCCCCACTGAAATATATTTGATCTAGAGACGGGCTATTAATTCCTTTTTCGATATGCCTCACGATTTGAACTCCTTTCTTGTCAGCTCGGGTAATGTAGACGAAGAAAGTCGAGAGCACGACGGAGATTAGAGGAGCAATTGCAGACACCCAAAAGAGTTTCTTGTTTTTCTTCCCCTGCAACACCTCGTCTCATCAAAATTACTAAACAAGACCCATTTTGTTTAATAGATGTGAGAATGAAAAAATCGAAAAGGGTACATTCGAGATCTTACAACATGCTTCGCCACGAGAAGAAACACAAGAAAAAACGCTCCAATGAGAATAGTCTCCAAGTTCCACTGCACACACACAAAACTCCACATAAGCATTGGCTAAATTTAACAGTTATCGTTCTTTGATTCAAGACTCGTTATTTATCACTCAAATACTCACCCCATGATGGGCCGAGCGGAAAACGGACTGCATAACCGAAACAATATCCGAGTTCTTGGTAAACTTTTTTATGCCTAAAAAGCCCTTAAGCTGTTGGAGAGCAATCGTTATGGCGGCCCCACCCATGAACCCGACTATTGCCGCATGTGATAAGAAATCGATTAAGAAGCCCAATCTTCAACATTCACAAAGACACAAATAAGCATTTACATACAAAACAGAACAAACAGAACAAAAAATGAAAATAAAAATAAACATTACCGGAGAATGCCGAGAGTGGCTTGCGTTATGCCGGCGAAGAGAGTTGCCGTGAAAGCCAACCTACGGTAATCATGCGCATTGTTGACCGGGTCAATCTCGTTTTGCAGCATAGTCCCTAGAAGAAGTGAAACTACTGCGACGGGCCCGATTGCAATATCTCTCGAGCTACCCATGAATGCATAAATCAAAGGCGGCACAAAGCTCGAATCTGATCGATCATATGCACGTTTTACACATAAGAAAAAACACTTCTCTTAAACCACGAAAAAAGAACGTTAGCTAATTTTTCACATGTACTCACATAAACCGTACTGAGGATCCAAATTCGCAAGCTTCGCATACCCAATATCCTGTTTTTTTCACAAAGCAACGTTAAAACAAGTATACAAAAAAATAACATACTTTCATTTTCTTCGAACTTTCTATCAGCATTATCATTATAAACCTGAGGAATGCAGAGGCTGGCAATGGTGAGCCCGGCAATTAGATCGCCTTTAAATTTAGCCAAGCTATATCCTCTGGCCCAGTCGAGAATCGGGAAAACAGCCCGTATTCCCAAAACGAGCTTTCGTGACTTCGGCTGGTCCTTGAACGAGCGTAAAGGGTCATCGGCAAAGAACGTTTCCTTGAGAGTCGAAGAGAATTCCTTCCACAGTTTCTGCTTCGGGGGAATGCCTACTTTGTAAGGGGACGAAATACGGTGATGCGAAAGCGACAAACTCGAGTCGTCCATTGGCCTCAACTTGGTTCGATTTTCGGTTTAGTTTTGCCTATACATGTATATATAAGTGTAAAGAAACTTGCAGGTAAATTTTTTTTTTTTTTCACCGGTGAAGAAAGTGAAGAACAATTCTGTGTTTACTTCTGGAGGAGTGGTTGTTTATATAAGCAATGATGTCATCCTCACTTGTAATGATACACATTCAAACTCTCCAACTGATATTCAAATTCTAACACGTTCATACTTTCTCGGCAGATATGCATACTTTCAAACTGAAACACCGTATCACCCAAAAAAATGAACAGTTACGAAACATGACATTTCATTACATAAGTATGCAATTCCGTTTACAAATGTACGACGGATAGAACAAGATCATTACAACATCAAATATACAACCAAAATTTATGCTATTCATAAATGAACCACAAACAAGTAAAAAATAAAGAACATAAATATATTTATGAACTAATAATTTCTTGAACTAGACCGACAGCAAAAAGACAAAGCGCCATTATAATAATAGTCCAATTTTTAGAGGACTAATGTGCAATACAAGACTTTTGAACAAACACACACACACAAACAAAAAACTGTAGCAACATTACCTTTTTTGTGCCTTTTTTAACTCTTTCCCCAGATAGTGCTCGAGGGAATAAACCGATCAATCACGTCCCCAAGCCAAAATGCCCATACAAAAAATGATGGCCGTCGGAAAAAAAGGTTCGAAAAATCGATCCCGATTACGAATCAAATTTTTCGAGACCGACGAAAAAACACGTCCAAGTTCAATGAACCTGACTCTTTTAAGAAAATTCAACGGGGAAAGTATTGAAATCTTCTTGATGTGACGAACAAATTAGCCCCAGCAAGAACTCAAATTTATTTAAGAGGACAAAAAAAAGTCGTACAGAGCTGCCACGTGTGTGTTGAATAAAAAGTCAAAGGAAACAAACAGGACAATCGACCACTTTTTTTATTTTGTTCACTTTTTTTAAGGAACGTTTTATGCAGATCATCCATTACATTACACTAATGCTGGCAAGATTAGTTGAGAATTTAGTGCGGTCAGCTTTTTCCCGAGGCAATCGAGGCATTTTGTGTACTTGGACACACCGTGGGGTCCAGATTCATAGTAAGGTTTGTTTTCATAGTCAATGAACTAAAATTCCTGAAAAATGATGAGTTTTTGCCTTTTTGGATACTAATGAAGAAAATCTATATTCGAGAGATTTTACGGTTCTGTTACGGAATTATTTCGGCAGAGTTTGTAGCTGTTAGATCAACAATCATGATGATTACATGATGATTTAACGGTTACAAATCCCAACAACATGGTACCGTAACGGGATTGTAGCATTTTCCTTTATATTATCTATATAAGTAGGGTCAATTCAATTAATGTTATCCAATTATCATATAATTTTTCTCGCTCATTTTTTATTAAATTAGTTTTACCCCGTGCATTTGCACGAAAAGTAATATTCTCTCATATTCATTATAAATGTCGTTTTGACTTTTTTGATTCATCCATTTTGTTATGTATCTAGACATATTAATGTCTAGATACATAACAAAATGGATGAATAAAA
>CACSLK010027832.1:7640181-7653605 GCA_902706635.1 Striga hermonthica
TCAAGAAAACCTCCAAACTTCGTTTATCCAAAACTAAAGAAAAAAAAAACTCCCCATGCAGACCTTGACGGACCTCGTCGACTGCATCGGAATCGAGAGCTGTGTCGACATGAAGCCCGACTTTTCCGACGTTCTCCAGCGCTCCGGGCCCACACCGGCCCGTTTCCGAATCCGGGATTTTGCCCGGCCGGAAAAGGAGTACCCGCCGCCAATGCAGCCACCGGCCACCGTGCTGAGGAGGTGTCAAGCGGATGACGGAAGGCTCGTCATCGTGGAGGAGAGGCTCGAGCGGCTCGGCCAGTTCCGGGCCCACAGGTCCGGCGGCCGCCTCGTGCTGAACCTGCTTTCTCCGATGATCGTCGGTAAATCCGAGGATATTGGCGGTGATGGGGTCGTCGGCGGTGATACGACGGCGGATAATGCGCTGGCTAGCCGTGAGTGCGGTGGACTTGCAGCGGTGGCTGGGCTCGGGCTCGGGCAGCCGGTTCTGACATAGGCTGCCGTTTTTCGTGTTTCATGTATCGTTTTTTTTCTTTATTTTTATTTTTTTAGTTGGGCTGTACCAGATGGTTTCATTAATAAGCATGTATTTTTTTTTTTATTTTTTTTTTGGGTAACTTCAGTTTTTCTCATGCAGAATAAAGATTTTTATGTGACTTATTTTATTTGTTCTGTTTTGTTGCTGATATTAAGCAGTGGTGTTTGTAAATTGAAAAATGTCAAAATTATAAATAAAAATAATTGATCCAATATAGAAAGATGTTGGAATATTACTTGAGTTGTCCCACATTGATTATATAAGGATAATAAACCCAGTATATAAGTATAGTGAGCTACTCTCTACTCTTCCATCACCAGTTCGTTTAAGCATAACGGATTACTCCTCCCATTATCAATTGGTTTTAGAATGCAACCTCATTAAAGTGCATCTAGCTAGGTTCACCCTCTTATGGTGCGATTCACCTTGCGGGATCGCACCCGCATCTAGGCTCACCCTCTTATGATGCGCTTCACCTTGCGGGACCACACCCTCTTCCTCCGGCTTTAATAAAAGAAACGAACTAATTCGAGTAGAAAATATTTTATACTATACCAGTAGAAAAAAATATATATATGTATTTTTAATTTTGACTCGTTGAACATATATTATTTTAAGGAACTATATGATTGAATACAAATTTTTAACTCAAAATTCTAGTCAAACTGTCGCAAAATATTATAAATATAATTAAATAATATCAACGAATCGTTACAATGTATAAAATCTCTTTACTCTTTATTTATTCACATATTTTTAACTACTATTTAAATTAATTATTTTATTATTTTTACATTACATCAACTTTGACTCATTTTTATTTTACTTCGATTTTTATGCATACATCACTAAAAAAACCAAAAACTGAACTTGTAAAAGATAATAATCAAATCACACCGAAGTGTAGAAAAAATAGAAACCAAACATAACCAAAACATTTTTCAAGATAAAACAAAAAAAGAACCAAAATTTATCGAAATGCATGGTTTGGCTCGATTTTTCTCCCTCCTATTTAATGTAAAAATTTAAATTAATGGATAAAAAAAAAGAAATTGAAATATTTGGAAAAACGTAGTGTGTTTTTGGGCATAAATTATAAATGTGAAAGCTGGCTGACGGCATTAGCTTGCATGCACCTCTTGCACTCTCACATTGCCGAGAGAGGAACAAGTGTCCCATACTTTTTAAACCCCGGACATCGATTCGGACAGGTCTTCAGGTCACCGGGTCACCAGTTTAATCATCCGGTCACCGGGTTAATTGCTGAATCAGATAATTAATTTTAAAATTTTTAAAATTATATATATAATAATTTTGACATATAAATATACATAAAAGTAACAAAAATAAATTTTTTGTATACAAAATTTGTACATTTAAGTGTTAATAAGATTGAATCTCACAATAAATATTTACTATGTCATTATATAAACATAATTTTTATTTTTTATATAAAAATAAAAATAAAAATAAAAGATGTATAGAGACCGGGTCAACCGGGTTAATCCCTTGGGTCAATGATTTGGGTTGACCAGATTAGCTGTGTTTTGACCGGGTTTGACCGGGTCCATTGTTACTTGGTCCAAATAACCCGCTCGGACCGGTTTCGACACCGAGTCGACCGGGTCCCGAGTCGACCCGTCGGTTCGGCTCACAAAACAATGCCTTGGGCCACAAAAATTTAAACAAAAAAAATATATATTTAGAGTAAAAATATTATTATTATATGTTTTAGAGTTTAAAAATTTCAGGTACATAAGTTACATATGATATATTTAGTAAATGTAGTCCAAAAATTAGGTGATAACTTATCATATATTAGTGTATTGTTTGGTAAACATTATAAGTTAGTTTATAAATTTTTATGTATTCAAATAAGTATAATTTGATATATCTTTTTTTTTATTAAGTTTGAACTAATCTCTTAAGTTTCCTAAACTGTTCGGAAAAACTCGTTGAATATTTTTTGTGTCAGTTGACTTATCACATAATTTTATCGTACACTATTATTATATCACTTAGTTTTTCAGTCATCAACCATAAGTAATCAACTAAGATTAAGTTATCAGTTAACTTATTTGGCTTTGCCAAACATACCCTATAAATAAATTTTTAAACTTGCATATGATTGCTGAAAAACTAGCCCATATAATAAATTATTTGAAAAATTAGCTGACAAGTCATTAGAAACATAAATTCAACCGTCTTTTTTAAGAAGCTACTCAAATAAGTTTATAATGAGATAATCTAGAGTTTTTTTTTTTTAAGCTTACCATACAACACTAAGTTTATTTAAATATAAAAAAATTATAAACTAACCAATTAAACTATAAATTAAATTATTTACGCTTACCAAATACGTTTTTCATTGTTATTTACGCAATAGTTGTTCTAATTTATTATATGCTCACTAAGTATGATTCCACGGAGCAATAAATTAAGTACGCGGCAATTTAACAGCGGACAACGGATGGCAGAAAAAAGTTAATTTGCTGTAATTAGGAATTACTGCATTATTAATATTTTAGTAGTGAGAAAGAAGGTCAATAGTCACGCTCAAAAGTCAAAACTAAGGGAAAAGTTGAGAGTCGGAACCAAAATTCTGGAGAATTCGATCATATCTATATGGGCATTATCGTGCAGCGGTGTAGGTATTACTGAGCTATTAAACGAAACGAGGCTCTCGTAAATTCAACTCAGGCTCATTAAGGATCGAGTTCGACTGGGCTCATTGGATAAATGAGTCGAACTCGAGCTTGCTTCGTTAACAAGCCAAGTTCGGCTCGACTCAGTATGATTTTTTAACTCGTTAAAGCTCAAGATCGACTAGTTAATATTCATAAACGGGCCGAACTCGAGCGCAATTTTTTACTGGTTAAGGGAGCTCGAGCTCGGCTTGACAGGTATGAATTTTACCAAAACCAGACCACAAGACAATAGTTTGTAAAACCTACTCAAGGGGTGTGTACAAGTGTCCATCCCTCACTTGAATTTTTCAAATTAAAAGCTAAATTTTCAGTAATATAGTCATCCATTTACACCATAATCTTTTGGTTTTGATAGATCAGGCTTAAGTAATTCCCACAACTGATGTTCACTGATCACTTTTTATTGGCCCGTGTAATTAGGCTTCCGTCTCTCGGCAAATGCAGCGAGACCTTCCAGGCGATCTTTTGTGTGCAAGAGCTGCTCATAGCAATCTTCCTCTAGAGCCAAACCTGTCGACAAATCAACCTCCAATCCTCCATCGATAGCTTGTTTAGCCATACGTATTGCCAATGGTCCCTGTCATTGATAAAGCACTTCATATCGATTTTCCTTTGATCACGAAAGGTGAAGGAATGAGGAAACTGAAAACTTTTACTATATATCAATTAGATAACAAAAAAGCAACCCTTAAATTCTTGCATAACGGAGGTGAAAAAACCAGTATGTTAATTAAGTTTATGGTCATTTTTCACCGAGAAGTGTGTTATATTTTTTTTAATGATCAGAAATACTGTATAGCTTGTACTACCTGCTTATGTGAGTGTCATGTACACCTCTATGTACATTATTATGTACCTATAGCATTTCTCATGTGACTAATAATATCTCCAAGGAAGAGAATATCTCATTCTCAATTTACCTTCTGATTTATATCACGAGCAATTTCAAGAGCTATCGACCGAGCCTCACCAGCAGGGACACAGTGATTGACAAGTCCTGCAAAGAAAATATAATATTAGAGTGCCTTCTTCACACTAATTGAAAAGCCGAGCAAATTATCTCATATGTGATATTAATATTAAATAAGATGAAAATAAAGACCAGCATGTGAAAAATCCAAGCTGATATACCCATGGACAATGCATCTCTGCCACCAATTTTTCGACCAGTAAAAATAAGTTCTTTTGCCATCGACTTTCCAACTAATCTAGGAAGCCTTTGTGTTCCCCCAGCCCTGGAAGACGCTTTTCATCAAAATTAGGCAGGTACACCTTAGAAGATATTTGCTACTTATTGAAGCACTTAATAGATATAGATAGTCATCAGTCCCGCTCACCTGCCCACGGTGGACAGTGCCCACTAGTTTGTTTTATATGAAAAACGTATTTTGAGAATACGTTTTTCAATTAAATTTAATTGAAAAACGTATTCTCAAAATACGTTTTCATATAAAACAAACTAGTGGGCACTGCCCACCGTGGACAGGGGAATATATTTAAGATAGTCATATAGCAACCAAATAACAATAATAATAATATTAATAATTATAAAATATCGAGGATGACATGGATGATGGATTCATACCCAGGAATAATAGCAAGTCCTGTTTCAGGTAATCCTAGCACTGCATCTTCGCCTGCGCCATCCACAGTGAAAGTACATAATTGCAAAAGCTTGTTTCTGTATTACACTCAAAGATGTTAAATTAACAACTGACCACAAATCCGAAGATCACAAGATAATGCCATTTCGAGCCCACCCCCCAGTGCAGCACCTTCGATAACGGCTATTGTAGGAATATGGAGTGTCTGGAATATGGTAGTTTATTTATGGAAGTTCAAGTATCGATTCATCTGATATTTAGAATGATGACAATAAGAGTGGTAAATTACATTAAAGGTAAAAAAAGATAAGTAAAGACCTCAAGATACGTGAATGTGGAGCGTAAAGAATGCACAAAATCCTGAACTTCAGATGGGGTCATCGTCCTTCTTTCCTACAAAATCATTATCTGAAAGTAAAGAGAGGGTCGAGGTGATTGGAGAAGTCGGCTCAAAATTTAAATTGAAAGTTAATTTTGAGTCATATTTAAAATCAAAATTAGAAAAATTCTAAATTTGCATCATTCTTTCCCCTGTTAACCTTACACATCATATTTCGATATACATAACGCATGATACAATTATACATAACTGAATTGATATATACCTTCAAATCAGCACCTGCACAGAACACTTTAGGAACTGAACTGCAGATCATCATGACTCTTGCTGTATGGTCATTATTAACAGCTTCAAATGTATACTGCAGTCCCCGTAGCATATCCTTTCCAATAGCATTTTTGGTTCCAGGCCTTTCCAGATTGACCTCCAAGATTCCTGCAAGTAATACATAGTTCAATTTGCCATTGGCAGCATAAAAATAGCAGAAGGCAAAATGTATGAGCTTGAAATACCAATAACCCATAATAAATAAATAGAGTGCAACATATACTGTCATTCAGGGGTAGAATTTTGGGAGCTGGCCCCGAACTTTTAATGCATAAAAGCATCTTAAAAATATTCTTATACGTGAAAGTACTCCAAATTGTTATTTTATATGAACATATATATATTTACATTTACATCTCCATTTATTACACTTAGAAGTCAGAACTAATATCAGATCAGTAGTTTGAGATGGTGTTTGTGTATGATTAAGCAGCCCACTTCAGAAAAGGCTGGGCTTCAGCTCGCTCATAACCGAGATATAAGTGAAACTAAAACGGGTATGTATCATCATTATAATTTATAAATATTATATAATAGCTAAAGTAACAAACCAAACTAAATAAACATGAGCGGTAGAAAATGCTCAAACACGCTTTATCATCATACAATCCTTATAAGAAAACATATCAATTCTCGCCGTGCGCCGTTTAAATTTCCCCTTATCAATGCCCACCTCATCCCTATTGGATGATCTATATATTCAAACATATCACAATTTTACACAATTTACTTCAACCCATTTTACCTTTCGCAGCACTTCTGTTATGAACACCCAAAGCAGTGGATACCGAGTAGTAATACACTATCTATCAGCTCATGTCAAAAGTTACCATTTCTAAATCTTTCATGTGAGAAATTACCATCATTCCATAGTTCATTATACCCATCTCGGTATGCCCGGTGGAGAAACTACAGTCACTGGTTTAGACATAAAACTACTTCAGCTGAAATCTTATTTCTTCGGTTCAAGCCAGTCGGCACACATTGACTACCCGAAACAAAACCACATCCATACACTATTTCCTTAACAACTCCGGCCAAGCTCAAACAAGCACCCACACACTTTCTAATCAGAGTTCAACCCAAAGCCCAAACACCCAGATTTCAATAACCCCCCAAGTTCACAAAAAATGGGCAGTAACGGACATCAAAAGATTTTTAAACCAAAACCATACCAAATCACAAAACTAGGAAAGCAAAAACAACCAAAAAAACTCTATGATCAAACACTGCACGATATATCATCAATTAAAATTAGACAGAAATTGGAAACTAAGCATACATCGGATAACGGGAACATTTACCGGAATCCGAATCGGTGAGTTTCTGTAACTTAACGGACTCAGAAGCCGACTGGAGCAAAAGGGTTCGAATGGTCTTGAATCTGAAGAGTAGCTGGGCAGTAGGCTGAAGCTTTGAATTTTTCAAGGATTTAGCTGCGGAGACGAACACAACCATTTCTCCTCTGTAACAGGGTTGATATGAGCTCTTGAGCTGGTGTTCGGACTCAGAAAATCCAACTAATAATAATTGGTCCTTGAAAATCCAATTAATCATTCGTCATGCACGAGGGAAAACGACCCGTCGCCTGAAAGCTACTCGTACCCGTTCATCTCCGTCGTGAGGGAAGAAGCCGAGAGGATTTGAAATTGGTAGGACTTTTGTATCTTCTTCGTTTTCATCTGATTCTTGTGGATTTGTGTGGGGGAGAGCTCTGTCGCCTGGTTAAGTAAACGAGATTGAAATCGAGCTCCAGTTCGGCTCCTTAAGGCTTTGAACTCGAGCCTTAAGGGGTGATTGTTTATGTTTTGATTAGTAAAAAATCTAGAATTTTTTAATTATGGTTAAGTTTAAGAAAAGGTAGTATAATTAATTGTTAGTGAATATATTAAAATAGTATTTAAAATAAAATAGTTAAAGTTAATTTGATGTAAAAGTAAGAAAAAATGATTAGAAGTGATAGTTATTTAAAATTAGTTAAAATTATGTGAGTAGATGAATAGTGAATTAAAGTTAATGTGATATGTA
Source organism: Striga hermonthica (assembly GCA_902706635.1). Taxonomy (NCBI): domain Eukaryota; kingdom Viridiplantae; phylum Streptophyta; class Magnoliopsida; order Lamiales; family Orobanchaceae; genus Striga; species Striga hermonthica. The sequence continues at coordinate 7,647,727 of CACSLK010027832.1, forward strand.
ATAATGATTTGTTAATGTTATTTAATTATATAATAATATTGGAGATAGTGGGGTTGAGTTAAAGTTGAGTTAAATTTGAATTTGAGTAAAAAAAATTACTTTACAACTCATAAACAATCACCCCCTTAACGATCTCGAGTTTTAACTAACCTAACTATAAATTATATAAAAATTCTATTTTGAAACTTTATAGAGCTGAGCCGAGCTGAGCTCAGCTCGTTAGCCAAACAGGCTTTAAATGAGCTCAAGTTTGGCTAGTTAAGACCTCAAACTCGAACTGAACTGAGCCTTAACAAGCCGAGTCGAGTCAAGCTCGTTTAATTGCTACTCAGTTGGCTCCGTAAGGAGCAAACAGTTGCCTCCTAAGAGCATCTCCAATGGTGTCATGTCTATTTTGATATGTATGTTGTGGAGAAAAGCAATAAAAATAGTTTGTCTCCAATGGTGAATGTCAATTGTATAATGAATTGACACGTGTAATAAAATAATTGGTTGGTGTAGAAAGATATATAAAATAAATAATATAATATAAATAGAAGATGTCTAGAAGTCTTTCTACATCTAGAAAGACTTCTAGAATTTTTATATGCCACACTGGATTTTTCGGGATATGTGGCAATGGAATGAAAGAATGCACACTCTATTGGAGATGCTCTAAGCATTTTTGTATTATTATATTCCGTAAGAAATGGATAATTATGAAATTACAAACTGGCCATAGCAAAAGGGTAATGAAAAATTCAAAACCGATAGAGAGTGTCATTATACTCTCAAAAAATATCTGCAACACATAAATTGCCACGGCTCTCTTTGCTCCGTCGCTTCTCTCACTGAGCTCAACACCAGGTCTCTCTCTCTCTCTCTCTCTCTCTCTCTGTGTGTGTGTATGTTAGTGCGTGTTGTGTGTGTGTGCTCTCGTACAAGTTGCGATAGCATATAAGGGAAAAATTGGAAGAAATGAAAAAAAAAAAGCTACAGAATCAAGAAAGTGAAGAATTAATCAGCTGTATCTCTTGGCTATGTTGTTATCATGGCTGCTCAAACAGTGGTATCATCTTTTTCTATTGCCTTATTTGTTCTTGTCTGTCTTCGGTTTAAGGGGAGAGTATTGTTTTAATTTTAGCGGCCGCTGTTAGAAACATAATCTTTTTAGAGCTTTTGTTCTTTACTGTCAAAAGCTTTATTGACAATGGAGTTAATTTATTGAGCTGTAACTGTAATTGTACGACGAAACTTAATGTTGCAAGTTTCATATCAGTGAGTTCTTTGGTAATCTGGCTTATGGCCACCCGTAAAAATCCTACCTTTACCAGAAATCTAACACTCTGACTGATGTTTCTTTACATCTTTTGTGGTAGAAAACCAGAAAATTGCTGAACAGATTTGGGAAAATCGGACGTAGCATAAGCACATTCGATGTTCTCACCATCGTTCAATACCCGACATGTATTACAACATCGAAATCAACCACCCTCCAATTTGCCAAAACACAAAAAGTTCCTCCGGCGCACAAGCTTGAACTTGTCCATCATCGCCGAGGACTCGTCTTCCCAAAGTCATTCTCGAGATGGGCTTCTACATGACAACAATGCGAAAAATCGGCCCATGAGCTCCAGCCGAGCAGGCCGCTTGTTGCAGTCTTGTTCTGGTCTTGAAGAAGTAAGGAAAACACATGCTTTTGTTCTTAAGTTGGTGACCGATCGAGACCCTTTCGTCAGCAACAATTTGATTAGCGTGTACGTAAAGTTCGGTGACCTGGCTGCTGCCCGCCAAGTTTTCGATAATATGAACGAGCGGAGCATCGTCTCGTGGACCGCGATGCTCGATGGCTACCGTAAACAACACTGCACGCATTACGAAGCTCTGAACTTATTCGTTGACCTCCTCGAGAGTGGGTCCCACGCGAACGCACACACTTATGTTTGCCTCTTCAACCTCTGCAGCAGAACATCCGAAAAACGGTTCGGGAGGCAGCTGCACGCTCGGGTCGTGAAGGCCCGGGCAAGCAATATCATACTCGACTGCAGCATATTGCATTTCTACTCAAAGAGCGGTGAATTAACAACCGCTCTCGATTTATTCGACCGGATGGGAGAGCGGGATTTGATCTCGTGGACTACGATGATCACGGCTTGTTCGCAGCACGGGCGTGGACGGGAGTCTTTTAACATGCTGTCACGAATGATATCTAGTGGGGTCCAGCCGAACGAGTTCACTATTTGTAGTGTGTTAAACGCGTGCGGGGAAGAGAGAGAGCTGAAATTCGGGAAGCAGCTGCACGGCATTGTCGTGAAGAAGAACGCGTACGGTTCGGACGTGTATTTAGGAACTGCGCTCGTGGATTTTTACGGAAAGTGCCAGGAAACCGAGGATGCCCGTAGAGTCTTTGACGGGATGAAAATACGAAACGAGGTCACTTGGACTGCTATCATAGCTGCATACACGCGTAACAACAGCCTGGCAGAAGCGGCTATAGCACTTTTCCGTAAAATGTTGAGACTGAGAGTCCCGGATAATGATCTAACTATGGTTAGCCTAATTCAAGCCTGCGGCTTTCTCGGGGCACTCCGTGCCGGGAAGGAACTGCACGCGCGGGTTCTCAAGGACTCTTTGCAAGAAAATAATATTTTCATCGGGAACGTGCTCGTTTGGCTCTATTCCAAGTGTGGGGCCCACACGCATGCGTTTAAGGTTCTCAAGCGCCTGCCCGAAAAAGACGTGGTCTCGTGGACGACGATAATATCTAGTTGCGCTGGGCTGGGCCACGAGCAGGCGGCAATCGGGTACTTGAAATCGATGATGGGCCATGGGGTGGAGCCCAATTCGTTTACCTACTCTTCGGCTTTGAAAGCGTGCGCGAAATTGGCGGACGTGAGGTACGGGAGACTCGTCCATTCGTCTGTCAATAAAAGTCCGGCTGCATTGGCGAACGTGTTTGTGGGGAGTGCCTTGGTGCATATGTACTCTAGGTGCGGGCACCTGCCCGAGGCTGCCCTGGTTTTTGACGGAATGCCCGAGAGGAACCGGGTATCATGGCAGGCGATGGTCGTGGCCTATGCTAGGAACGGGCTATGCAGTGAGGCCCTGCGGCTCGTTTACAGGATGAGGGCAGAGGGAGTTGAGGTGGACGATTATGTCCTCTCGACTGTTATTAGTGCCTGTGGGGATTTTAAGTGGGAAGAAATGTCCTCGAAAGATGTTGTGTTGCAAATTTAATAGGACTGTCAGAAAATTCATATTTTTCCGGTTTGTGTGTTTAGCAGGAGTTATATGAAATCTGGAGGATTTTTTAAGCCAGGGGCTCGAGCTCTGCATCGAGTCGGTGTTTGTGATCTAAGGCTCAGACGATTAGGGAACAGAGAGATTTGAGATTGACCTTGCGGAGTTTGTTCGGCTCGATTACATGTATGATTTCTCGCCTTGCTCATGAAGTTTGTTCGACTTCTCGTACCGTTTGAGGACATTTTGAGGCACAAGGTTCGGATTTACTTTCATATTTCTGTTTCGTTAGAGAATGCTTTGCTACTATTCCATCGGTGCAACTTGTTTTTGAGCTTTAAAGCTAATGATGTCCTTGGTTAAGGGGTATTGAGAGGGGAGAGGATGGGTTTGAAAGAGTTTTGACTGTAGGCTTATGTTATTGTTATTCCAAGTCTTGAAAGAATGGGAAACTGAGACCGAAATCGACCTTGGACTTGGTCAGGCTCGGTTCCAAAAGGTGCAAACTCGATAAAGTTCGCTTATATGTATTGATTTTCTGAGAATTGTGTTTCGCTCGGATTTGCTTTCGGCTATCTGGTTCGATGTCAGAACTGTTCTGGAAGAGAAAAACGTTCGTTTTTGTTTTCATTTTCCGTCAAGATTCATGGTATTTTTCATGAAAAATGCTTGGTGTGTTCCCTTATCTTCGTTTTAGCTATGACAGAAAAAAGATGAGCAATGTTCAGTGTAGTACACAGTTGTGTACATACTGATCAGATTTACACTATCTTATAAGGTGAATTTGATCAGATTATATATTTAAGAGGGTGTATTCAATTGAGATTTTTAAGGACTTTTTAAAACTTTTTAAATTTGATGACTTTTGTAGACTTTGTAGAACTTTCATGACTTTGGTGGATTTTTTGAGACTTTCAGAGAATTTTCTGATTTTTTAAGACTTTCATAATGGATTTTTTAAAACTTATTGAGACTTTTATATACTTGCAGTTATAATATTATATTTAAATAAAATATTAATAAACGTAACATAATAACTAATATAGACAAGAAATAAATGAAAAAAGGATGATGTATATATTAATCCTCTAAAAATTTATGAATAAACTTATTTTTATGCGAAATGAGTTATTCACGAACAAATTGTTTAAGATTTTAGATTTATTAAACGAGTAAATCGATCCGAGCTTCAACGAGTCGAATCGAGCAAGGCCTTATATTTGTTTGTTAAAAGAGTATAAGCTCAAATATGTGTTAGACATCTCTGCTATAACGACACTTATAATCAACCCAAATTAAGATATATTTATTTAATTATTGATTGATTTTATTTTTTATATTTTTTTGCATAATTTTGTTATATTAGAAAAATATTATTAGGTTATATTTTTAAAAGATACAAACATTGCCGAAAAATAGTAATTGTATCTTATAAAATTATTAATAATAGTCAAAACATTTCAATATTAACAAATAAACTATTTGAAAATAAAATAATTTTTTTAGTATTTTGAAATAAACATTTACAAATAAAAAAACAAATAAATTATTTGCAAGTGCAACTATGGAAGCATTAATTTTTGAAAAGTCAAATTCACAAGATAGCAAACTTAGAGAATAAAAGTATATACACATAAAATACGCATAATAAAGAATATATAAAATAAAGAGGTCACATTAAAATATACATAATGAAAATAAATTACACAATGTATCAAAATAAATAAGTAAAATAATAGAGCATGAAAATTATATGAGATACAAAGTCGTGTTAGAAAGAAAAAAAAAGAGCGTGAAAAGAGTCACAAAAGTCCAGCAAAATTTCACCAATATTGATGAGATTTCTGTTGAAACTTTTCCTTTGTAATTTTGTTACAAAAGTCTCCAAATGTCTCAAAGTTTAAAAAGTCTCACAAAGTCTTTCTGTTTTGAATATCGGGTGACTTATAAAGACTCTCAGAATGTTTTAGTTGAATACCCTGAGACTTTTAGAGACTTATTAAAAGTCATTAAAATTCTCAATTGAATACAGATAAACTTTTTAGAAGTATTTAAAAGTTCTAATTGAATTCTAAAAGTTTTAAAAAGTCTATAAAAGTTGAAATTGAATACACCCTCTTTACTAGACCTAAACACCACGTACAAAATATTGTGCATATGTAGGAAGATACTACGGTCTCGTTTTGAAATTATTCTGTTGGAGTTTGTAACTATTAGATCAATTATCTCTTACGGGTTATAAATCCCGACAAAATAATTTGTTAATGGGACTTTAGAGCATGCTTGGATATAAATTTGTTTTTGTTTTGATTTGGGTTGGTTAAATTTGAAAAAGTAGGTATGGTTAGTTGTTAGTGGATATAATAAAATAATATTTAAAATAAAATAATTAAAATTAAATTGATGTAAAAGTAAGAGAGAGAAAATGTGATGTGATAGTTAGTTAAATTTATGTGAGTAGATGAATAGTGAATTAAGGTTGATGTTGTGTGTAAAAATGATTGATTGATATTATTTAATTATATTGATAATATTGATGATAGTGGATTGAGTTAAAGTTGAGTTAAAAAAGTGGTTGAGTTAAAAATGTTTGAATTTTTTTGAGAAATTTTTGTATCCAATCATGCTCTTAGCATTTCAGTATAGTAGTTTTTTTTTTT
>CACSLK010027832.1:7669179-7685928 GCA_902706635.1 Striga hermonthica
TTAGGTAAACATATCGAAACATGTGTGTTAAGTTTTTTTCGTTTTCATGATGGTGGCCTCTTGTGAAAGTGATCTGCTAGCTCTTTTTAATGGTTTTGAGTTGTGTTGTGTCGTGTTGTGTTGCTCGCATTCCCATATTGTGAGCTGGGATAAGTTATATTGTTGGAAAATCGAAAGAAAAAGGGGCCATCTTGGTACTATTTTTATGCCCTTTGTTTTGTAGATTATTTGTGTATTAAGTTAATTAACTGTTAGTCTTTTGGGGTTCCATCCATTTTTTTTTTTTTAATATTTTGATTGAGCATTTTCCTGTTTCTTGTTATTCGATTCTCAAAATTCATCTGGCTTTCAAGAAACAGTTGTTGTTTGAGTTGAATCTTTGGTGCTTTGGGCCAAGAATATCCTGGGCAGTGTTTGTGGGGTCGAAAGCTTGATTTTATTATGGCTTTGTGATAAAGTTTGATCCTTTGTGTTGGCAGCAAATCATTTTAAGGTGTTATTAGAGTGCTCCTATCATACTTCAGAAAAAAAGGGTATTTGCTGCTTTTAGCTCAATGTATGCGTAAATATTAATGTTCCCTATGCATTGTTCTGAGTTTTGTGATGCTCATTTTCAAGATCCGCGTTTCCCATTGTATATATCCCCATGTTACAACATTTGTCCCTTTTGGTGGATTTAATTCACATGCATATACATTTGCTTAGGGTTGAAATTATTGCTTTCTGATGCTCAATGAGCAATTGATATTTGTGATTTTGGTACAGTGAGCTATCAGCGTACTGTATATGGTTAGATTGTTCCTCAGATTCATAATAAATTAATTTTTTTTTAATTTTCTTTGGCTCGATTCATTCTGTAGTTTTGGACTTAGTCTACTTGAACAGTCTCCCTTTTTGTTCTTTTCCGTCGAGTTAATGTAAAAGTTTCCAGTTACTTTTATGTATGGTGCTTTCACAGTGAAGTTAGATTGTTTCCATGTTCATTATTCTTGTTTTTTTCTTATCTAAGCACGTAATGATGGGTTGTTTTGATTTTTCAGTCTTGGCATTTGGTTGAGGTGTTTGTGTTAGCAGATGATACTTGTATCAGGTTAGAATATGTCGAGGGTTTCCAAGTGGAAGCTTGAGAAGACTAAAGTGAAAGTTGTCTTTCGGCTCCAATTTCACGCGACACATGTATGGCTCTCTCTAATTATTCACATTGTAGTTGTATGAATATTCTATCGACTGCTTGTCCGATCATTTGGTAACTTTCTATTCTGAATTCTGATAGACTTTCCTGCTTTCTCTCTATCGGTTTGAATGAACTGTAATTTGTCTGAAATTTATTAGAGCTCTCCATTTTGTGCATTTAAATTTGTGCTACATCTTACAGAATGCTTTATGCTTTGACATTTCAGATTCCACAGTCGGGTTGGGATAAGTTGTTTATATCATTCATCCCTACTGATTCGGGGAAGGCAACAGCTAAGACAACCAAAGCCAACGTAAGAAATGGAACATGTAAATGGGCCGATCCTATTTATGAAACCACAAGGCTTCTCCAAGATTCTAAAAGCAAACAATACGATGAGAAGCTTTACAAGATTGTCGTGGCCATGGTACTATTTCTTAGCCGTTATGATATCAGAATTTGATACTTCATACTTGAGATTTTTTTTTTTTGGTATTCTGATGGCATGACATTTCTGAACAGCACAAGATCAAATCTATAAAAAATGTGAAGGCAAATGAGAAAAAAAAAGGAAAGTGTTAACGGGGACCTGATTGATGATGCATAGATCAACAGAGTATATTCCGGTTTTCCCTGTTTGTATAAAGAATAAAGAATCCGAAAAGAAGTTAATGAATAACCAGAATGAAAATAGTGAATGCAGTAGTTGTCAAAGTACCTTTGCGTGACCATGTTAATTGCTGATGAGCTTGGCCTTTTAGTTTCTTGCATTGCCTTGCCAAATTCGCATGAAGGCTTTTAAATTGTTAATAATAGCATCATTTAATTTTAAGAAACATAAAACCATAAAGCCATCTTGTTCATAATTGGGAAAATCTCTTTCTTTTGCTTGGCACAGAATCTGGATGACTCAATAGATGTTAAGGTCTAGAATACCTATATGCATATCTACAAATGTTAAAAATACCAATTTATGAAGTTTCAAGCTTTTCATACGAGTAAAATGAAATACTTGTAGTCAGTTCCAGTTTTATCATCAAACACCCATTCACTTAGTTATCCTTACTAATACCACTTTTGAATGTTCTATTCCCTCTCTCTCTCTCTCTCTCTCTCTCTCTCTCTCTCTTTCTCTCTCCTATTTTTCTTTATGAACTATGCCTTTGCACCTAACTTGAATATTTCCCCTGATGTCTGAATAGAAATTATAAATGCAGCAAAATAAGTACACACGAAAAAGGTTGCTCATGTATGTAAGTGGTTGAACACTGTTGCTTTCGATTTTGATCATACACCACATAGGACTTGACAGCATGAAATCTATGGACTTGTATCACTACCAATTTTGTTGGCCCCCTCTGATAAATCGATCATCTCTGAGCACATTCATGGCTCTTTCTAGCATTTCTTTCTAAATATCATCTGATAATTTTCCATCGATGCCTAAACTATGTAAATTTGCTCAATTCAATTTTCATTTTTCCCAGGGAACTTCACGGGCTAGCATCCTCGGGGAAGCTACCATCAACCTTGCCGACTATGTTGATGCTTTAAAGCCTTCTGCTGCAACACTTCCTCTTCATGGATGCAGTTTCGGAACTATCCTACATGTAATGTAAATTTAGACAAACTGCCAATGCTATGTTAGCCTGTCAATTAGTGAAGACAAGGTTATACCAGTTGGTTTACGGTTAATGGATTCAATTTAAGTGTAATGCAGATTTTTCAATAAAGCATGTGGCTGCCATTCGAAGCATGTTTACCTGTCTTTTGATTATTTTATATATCATTTTGGCAGCCCGGTGATTCCTTTATTTTATTCCTTTAGTTTCATTCTTTACATAAGCCATTGTACTTGTGGTTGTTGTGTATAGCATATTACAATGTCTTTTCTTCAGTTTATTGACCGAGTTCATTTCTATTTTCCAGATTTCTATCCAGCTCCTGACCTCGAAGACCGGATTTAGGTATTGGACTACTAATGCGGAATGCTGAACCAAGTATCTAAACATACATTTTTTTTTATCTTTTATTTATTTTTTTTTGTAGGGAATTTGAACAGCAGAGAGAACTCAGAGAAAAGGGAATACAATCTGGGCAAGACAGCCATGCCCCTGGGAAAATACCATCACCCGGAGAGGTTGCCAATTTTCAGGGCAATAAGGTCTCATTATTATGCACTTCTCATTCGATCTTCACCACAAACTATTGACCATGAGTCGTAAGAAATGCACCTAAATAGAAACTTATCAATTATTAGTACACTTATGGAGAATACATAATTGAAGTCGGGAACTTCTCATTCGATCTATATGACAATGAATCTGTGATGCATAGCAGTAATCGAGCTCTCAAATAGCATTGGTAATTAATGTTCCTTTTATGATTTTATCTTACTTTCTTTCAATTCCTGAAACAGACGAGTTCTCCACTCGAAGAGGAGGCGAACCCGACTGAGGAAGCCGACTCAGCCACTGGATTCGACGCCTCATCCAATACTTCTGGAAGTTTCTATGCAGAGAGGAATGAGACTCCCAGCACACACGAAATTGACAGCCTCCAAAGCAACACGGGGAGAGTGGGTCCCGCTGGTGATCTGGCACTGACTTTTGATGAGAATATCCGCCTCAAAGGGAGCTCGGAGCTAGCTGAGTCATCTCTTTTCGACCTCAAGCTAGAAGTCAGCTCCCTGCAGAGCCTGGCTGACGAGCTAGGTGCTGAGACACAGAGGTTCTCACGGCAGCTGATAATGGAGGTATCCTCAGCCGAACAACTTGCTCGAGAGGTCTCGTCCATTAAATCGGAGTGCCTTGAGTTCAGGGACGAAATAGTCAAGCTCCGAGATTTAAAGTCCAGCCTGTTCACAAATCGGACCGATTTGCAGCTCCAGTTTCCAAAGGGAATTGCCATGGTGGAAAGCAAGATCAGGGACCTTCACAGCAAGACCCGTCTTTCCCCCCATGGTGGTGACCCTAAGTTTATATGCTCGGAGTTGGAAGTTCTGCTCGATTTTCTGCTCGAACTCAAGCTTGAAAACGGGAATGGGCTGGGCTTGGATTTGTGTCAGCCCGAATGCATTCTTCCGAATCCTCCAGATGATATCGATGCAATGAGAGGGCAGATTCTCGATCTCGTGCGGGAGCTGGACGAGTCGAGGGTCGAGAAGGAAGCTTTTATCCGGAAAACGAACCAGATGGAGTGCTATTACGAGGCGCTCATACATGAGCTGGAGGAGAATCAAAAGCGATTGCTGGGCGAGCTGCAGCACTTGAGGAACGAGCACTCTGCCTGCCTCTATTCTTTATCTATAGCCAAATCCGAGGTGGACTCGCTGAGTCATGATCTGAGTCAACACATGGTTCGGTCGGCTGACGAGAGGCGAGAACTGGAAGCTCTCAATGAGGAGCTCGAGAGACGGGCTGTGACTTCTGAAACTGCATTGAAGCGGGCCCACTTAAATTACTCGATTGCTGTGGATAAATTGCAGGAAGACCTCCGGCTGCTCTCTTCACAGGTCACGTCAATGTTCGAGACGAATGAGAAACTCATCAAGAATGCTTTGCCCACGCGGGACATGAAGAGATGTGCGGGTGGCGATATTCTCTTGCAGGACCTGAGAAGATCCCTACGCGTGCAGGAAGAGCATTACGAACGGGTCGAGAGAGAACTTACAGAAATGTACTCGGTTAATTCGGAATTGGATTTGTTCTCTAGGGCACTGGTGGAATCCTTGCGTGAAGCTGATAACAGCATTAGAATTGTGGATGATGAATTGAAACTCTCGATGGCTTCTCAGAACCAGTTGATGATGAACCTGCAGAAGGCTACGGATGATATTCACATGCTCAACGAGTACAAATCGAGTAGCATTTCTCAGTGTAGCGATTTGGCCCTGCAGAATCAACTGTTGGAAGATAAATTAGTGAGTGCTACTGAGGAGAATTATCTTCTTGCTGAGAAGCTGAAGGATTACGAGAGTTATCGGAGCATGTATGCAGCTTGTTTGGCAGAGAATGCGGAGCTCTCTCGTCATTTGGAACAGAAAGGATCTGAAATCGAGAAACTGGCTAATGAAATTTTAACTTTGAAGGAAAAGTTGATGACCCTCAAAGCCGAGTCTGATGAACTTGTCTCATCCAAGAAAAATCTAGAGGAAACTATCGATTTCGTACGTGAAAAGTTGGCCAACCTGTTGGCATCTTACAGCACACAATTTCATTTCGTGGATAATTTTCAGAATCTCGATTCGGAGAGTGTAGATGTGAAAGATGCTGCCTTGCGTTTAGAAAAGATCCAGCTTAGTGTATACACAAAATACTGTGAACTGCTGGAAGAGGATCAGATTCTGAAGAACGAGAGAGCCATTGTTGACCTGTCATTGAGCACTTCCAGGTCAGAAATCGTGATGACGAAGCGAAAGTTCAAAAGCGACTTAGAGGACATGGTGACTAGGCTAGGCGTGTCCAATGCCCTCGTGGGCAAACTTCAAGCCGAACTTGAATCAGTGGATAACAAACTCCGCATGAGTTCCGAGATTGAGGAGAAGCACATTAGCCTGAACAGAGTGCTTATGGCTGATATTGCTCTTTTGGAAGATCAGATGCTAGAATTGACTTGTAAAAATGGTCACCTCTTGGATGAGGTCTCGATCTTGGATGCTCTTGCAGAGGAACATAAAAGGAGTGAATTAACCATTTCTAAGTTAATGCATGATAAAAGAGAACTTAGCAAGTCCTTACAGGAAAAGGCTGAGGAATCTACCAAGCTTTCTGGTGAAATTAGTTATCTGAAAGAAACTTCGAAAAGTTTGCATGATGAGTTGTTCATGGAAAAATCCTATAGAGATGAACTTGAAGGAAAAGTGAGGGATCTTTCTTTCCACTTGAACAAGGCTGAGGATGAGTTGCTTAGTTTCGAACAGCAAAAATCTGAACTAATGCATGTTAGGGAACTGGAATCAGAACATATATCCGAAAAATCGAGACTCGCTCATCTTCTCGATCAGAAAAATATTCTAATAGAAGAGCTTAAGAGAAATAATTGCTACAATGGTATCCTCGAGAGTCAGTTATTAGAGATGCACGAGCACTTGCTTGCAACAGATGTAAGACTGACTTATGTTGCAAACCATTATGAAGCAATCATCGAGGGACTCCTACAGAAACTCGTGTCCTCAGACAGCTGTCTTATGGAACTTCAGAAAAAGTATCATGAGACAGAAGCTATGCTGAGTCAACATCTCGAAGGTGAAACTAACTGGTCAGAAGAAAAACTCAACCTTTTGACAAGTCTGGAAGCTTCTGAAGCTCAAAACAAGATTCTTTCAGATTCAAACAAAGAGACATGGCATCAGCTTGAGGAGTGCAGGAATAAGCTAACAATGATGATTGATGCCGAGCAAGAAATCGACGATTTGGCCATCTCAAATAAAGAATTTGAACTTTTAGTTACAGTACTCGAAAGCAAAATTCGCGAACAGTTTGCTAATATAACATTTTTGGAAGGCTCCAAAGACCAGCTTTCTGTTAAGCTGTCTGAACAGGTTTTGAAGACCGAAGAATTTAAAAATCTTTCTACCCATTTGAAAGAACTCAAAGACAAGGCCGAAGCCGAATGTCTTCTGGCTTCAGGGAAAAGAGAAACGGAGGTGGGCCAGGTGGCACCTTCTCCCGGACAGGATTCTTTACGAATTGCATTCATGAAAGAACAATACGAAACTCAGGTGCAAGAACTGAAGCAACAGGTTTCTATATTGAGAAAGCATGGGGAGGAGATGCTGCTGAGGCTGCAGGATGCAATTGATGAAATTGAAAACAGGAAAAAAACCGAGGCTGTGAATGTGAAGAAAAACGAGGAGCTCTTGATCAGGCTCTCTGCTTTAGAGGAAGAGTTGCAGTCGGCTGTAAAGGAGAAATGTGAGAAAACGAATGCTTATGACCGAACAAACGCCGAGCTGGAATGCGCGTTGCTTAGCCTGGAATGCTGCAAGGAAGAAAAGGAAAAACTCGGGTCTTCTTTGCGGGAATTCGAGGCAGAAAAATCTCGACTTGCTAGTGATCTGGAGTCGGTTAAAGCACAACTGGAGGATTTGAAATCTTCAATGAGATTTGGGTGTAATATATTGAATGGTGAAAATGGAGATTCAACTGAGCCAGGGCAGTTACGAATCATTCAGGTAAATAGCTTTTCATTTACAGTTTTCATCTCTGGCTGAGTTAGTTGGATGTAACATAACATGGTAAATAAGTTGAAACCGAGTTAACTCGGTGATTCTGCAGGACGATGCTGCCTTTGCAACGAAAGACAATAATTTAGATGTTTGTCACAACAATTTGGGAGCCCAGAAACTGAGATCTAGTATGGAGCATTTACACGAGGAGGTATATCTCTTCTTGAAGGTTTATTTTGTGTATAACATGATTAAATCTATATTGCAGCTTTTGTGTCTGATGGAAATCTCATGCAACTCTCATGCATTTTAATTTTTTTGTTCACTACAGCTTGAAAAGATGAAAAATGAAAACAAAGCTGACTGCATAAGCCATGATGTCGATCCAGATATTCAAGTACTGCAACATGAAATCATGAAACTGCATAAAGTGAGCTCATTTGACTGTTCCAGCTTCTATAATCTATACTGCTGAAACACATTCTCATCTCTCTCTCTCTCTCTCTCTCTCTCTCTCTCTCTCTCTCTCTCTCTCTCTCTCTCTTCCTTTTGGTTTTTCTTGTTGGTCCTTTGGAAGGCAAATGAAGAGCTCGGACGAATGTTTCCCCCATTCAATGATATTTCTTCTGGTGACAATGCTCTAGAAAGGGTTCTAGCGTTGGAAATTGAGCTTGCTGAAGCCTTGAAGTCGAAGAGAAAATCGAAAGTCGTATTTCAGAGGTAGGTCAATACAATGTCTTTGTGCACTCAAAAAGTTTTATAACAATGGCTGCATCCCAAGTTCTCCTAGGGAACTCTAGTCTACAAGAAAAATTTCAACATTTTTTTCGAGCAAAGTTGTCATCTTAGCTTCTATGCATCAATAACCAAGCTGAACTGCGAAAATTGAAATACTCACATTCTAACGGAAGAAAATCAAGCTGTTGAATAATGTCTTAAATGTAAATGCTTGTGAATGTCAATCTTCAAGCATTTATCCGGTTATCAATATCATTTTTTACAGAGGAAAAGTTTGAAAATGGCTCGATATGGTTTAAAAGAATAAAAGAATGCATTAAAGTTGCATTTGCCATCCACAAAACAAAATACTAACACATTTGTTTTTTTGTTTTGTTTTTGTTTTTGTTTTTTTTTTTTTTTCTATCTTTCAGTTCTTTCCTGAAACATCATGGGGACGAGGAAGCCATTTTCAAGAGCTTTAGAGACATAAACGAGCTCATAAATGAAACCTTGCAGCTCAAGGAAAGGCGAGCTGCCCTTGAGGCCGAGCTGAGGGACATGCACGATCGGTACTCTCAGCTCAGTCTCCAATTTGCAGAGGTCGAAGGTGACAGGCAAAAGCTCAGGATGACACTCAAGAATGTTCGCTCGTCCAGGAAGCTCCACTCTACATAGACAGAGTTGGTTTGCATTGCCCTCAATTTTGTAAATAATTGTTGCAGCAGGCCAGATTTGTAGTGGTGAGCAACTGTTACTATAGATTATTGTCATAGTTTATACAATTATATATATAGATATGTATTATCTGGACTCCATTTTTTTTCCTTCCTCTCTTGATTGTAATTAACTGAGGTAAACTGTAAAGCCAATCAATTATTCCATATTTAACCCTTGTTTTCTTGATTGTAATTTTTTTTTTTCTAAAACCTAAAAGATACCATAAAATTTAAATATGAGATGATATTTATTTTTATCTTTTTTCTCGAACATTTTTATCTCTTTCTATAATAATTGAGATAATATGTCCTTATGGAATTTGAATATGAAATAATATTATACTTGAACATTTACAGAAAATATATATCAAACGTTAGTCTATTAAATCATATGACAAAATGCTCACTAAATCATATAATAAAATGCAATCAAATCTTAGAACAAAATGCTCACTAAACCATATAGCAAAAATGAAATGGTGGTTGTGTGCGTTCGAAAGAACTACTAATTTATAAAGGGATTTTTTTTTTAACTTTCCAAAATATGTCATTTTTTAGATTTTATCATACAAATTTAAAATTTTTGACAATTTGTCTTTCAATATATTCGAAACTGACAATTTGCATCCTCAATTAATAACTCTAATATGGCACAAAAGAGTTTTTAACTCAATTAATAAAAAAAAATTAAATTAATCTTTAAAATTGATTAGGGCTTTTAAAGCCCACGACAAGACGAACAAAATGAAGTATGGTTTGTCGAATTCTAAAAACTGATACCTCTATAATCGATCGACGAAGATAGTATGAGCATGTGTGCATAGAAAAAAATTCAAATCAAGTTTTCTGATAATCGAGATTTCCAATTTTCGATTGGGAGGTGTCAATTGAAAGCTTGTAGGACTAATTCTTTAACGTGTAAATTTTATGAAAATCCAACGATCGGATTTTGATCAGTATTTAGAAAACTACTAATCAATAGTTAGCTTTTTCAGGCTAATAACCAAAATCCGACCGTTGAATTTTCATAAGATTTACTTCGATAGAAAACTCGTCCTCCAAGCTTTCAAATGACACCTCCCAGTCGAAAATTGAATATCTTGATTATCAGAAAACTTGAATTGAATTTTTTTTTCTATACACACGTGTTCCTACTATCTTCGTGGATTGATTAGAGGTATAAATTTTCAGAAATCGACAAACTATACATCATTTTATTTGTCTCACCATGGATTTAAAAGCCTAAATCAATCTTAAAGATTGATTTAAAATTTATTATTAATTAAGTTAAAAACTTTTTTGTGCCATATTAGGGTTTTTAATCGAGGAGACAAATTGTCAGTTTCTATTACATTGTGAGGCAAATTGTCAAAAAATAAAGTTTGTATGACAAACTCTAAAAAATGACATACTTTGAGAGGTTATTTTTTTTCCCATTTATAAATATATTGAAGTTGTATTTAATGATTTGTATATATATTCTTTTAGTAAATTATCATAGAACAACTTAAGTATTCCAAGACCACTTTTTTAAAGAAAATTTGGGCATTTAACATATTTTCAAGAATAATTTAAAACATTATTAGTTTTACACATGTTATATAATATTTTAGATGCTTCTACTCTTTTCTTTATGTTACTTTTTACTGGAATTTTTTTTTTTTTAACAACGATCAATAGTGGTTCTCCACTTATCCCGCATGACTCGAACTCAAGACCTATAGGTCTCAAATGAAGAGTCCTACCAACTGAGTACTCATTCTCGTCTCATTTCGAACAAATTTATCACTTATCCTTTAAAAGTTGATGGATGCACATTGCACAGTTAGAGATTGGGTTCCAACTATCCGAGCGAAGCTCGATTTTTTGGTCCAACTCGTTTATCAATAGTAACAAGTCAACTTCGTGTCTTAACGAAATGATTCGTAAATAAAACATATAAAAGTTACTCTTTTCCAACTTTATCGAACAGAGCCGAACCAACTAGTTAACTGAACAAGCTTTAAATTTCAATCGAGTCAAGCATGACTCAGGGTTATTTTTTTTTTTATTAAATGAGGATCAACAATGTTCCATTAATTTAAATATGAGATGCATGTAAATATTAATTTGCTTGAAAGTTCTCGAACCACTCCCTAAATATCACACAGTATTTAGGTTAGAATGCAAACCTAGCAGCAGGCTAGACTCAGTTACGGAAGAAAAATATCTGCCCTTATTGTGTGGTTTCTGCAGGAGCTCGAATGGAGCTGACCTTCTCTCCTCTCAATTCAAACTACGTCGTTTCAGCTGCACGACAACCCGGGCCTGCAGCCAGAAGCTTCTCGCCTGCTCTTCCCCTTTTGCGGATCCTCCCAAGAATTTCTGAACCTTTTTCGGCTTCAAAATCTACAGGTACACAAATTTTGTGGTGTCAAACAATGATATTTTATTCGGATGGCGTCAGTTTGCTGTGAATCGCGGCAAGCAAAGCGGCAACTGGCAGGTCGAGCTTCGGCCGTGAAGTATAGTTAGTTCATTGTCCTAAAGACTCGGACTTTCAGGCATCGTACGAAAATGCGTGGCTTATTATTTCGTTGTTATCTGTCTTAGTTTGATGTCTTTCACGATTTAACTGAGGAAAGGAGTAATCTTTTATGCAATCGAAGAATGAAAATGAGGAATTTGGCTTTATGCAATCGATTATGTGTAATTTTATCTTTTTATACTGTTTGGGGTTCAAAGCCCTTTATATATATGGTGTCAAATTATGCTCATGTTTTGTCTGCAAGTGTACGCAAGTGCTGATATGGTGTTATATTTATGCCTCTGGTTCGCTCTCCGAGTTCTAATTGAAGTGTTAAAGGCACTCACTCCTTTTTGAGTGCAGGCTTTCTTTTACAATCTTGGAAAGTTAGGTCGCGCAGTTCCTTCCGTGCTGTTGGTTTTGGTAATACATCAGCTGTATCCGATGAATCGACTTCAGATTATGTGTCGCAAGGAGCTGACCAGCAAATGGTGGAAACTTGTGACAAACTAATTCATGCGTTTTTGTTTGACAACCCCAAACCAACTGATTGGAGAACTGCATTAATTTTAAGCAGACAATGGGGCACTATTGCGCCTCATTTCTATAAGAGATGTCAGGACCGAGCAGATAGTGAGAATGATCCTGCTATGAAGCTTCAGTTGCTTCGGTTAGCTAGGAAAATGAAAGAGGTATCGGCCTTTTTTTTTTTTTTTTATTCCCTTCTGAAATGGGTTGACACAAGTTGTACGAATTCAGTTGATTAGTTCTTGGTCCTTTTAAACTCAACTTCTTGATCTAGATTAGAAGATTCAGGAAGATTTCTTATTTGTTCTTAATTTTGTTCTTTTAGTTATATGATTTTTTTTTGGTAGATATATTACTATTATTTGCATAATCGTAAATTCGCCGT
This sequence comes from Striga hermonthica, assembly GCA_902706635.1. Taxonomy (NCBI): domain Eukaryota; kingdom Viridiplantae; phylum Streptophyta; class Magnoliopsida; order Lamiales; family Orobanchaceae; genus Striga; species Striga hermonthica. The sequence continues at coordinate 7,681,378 of CACSLK010027832.1, forward strand.
GGTCATCATTACATTATGTCACTGCATCGAAGTTTAATCTTCTTCATTCTTCTTGGGTCTGGGACCGTTTGCCATTTCCACTTATCTTATCCTTATGCATTATGTACTTATTTGGAATATAGATTTTTGTAATTTTTGGTATAGCTCGCAGAATTATCTCGACCGCCATTCAGGTATTAACTCAACATTTTATTCAGATTGACATTGACGTTCAAAAGAACAATGAGCTCGTTGATGCAATCCGAAAATCTCCGACTGAGGTGCGTGAAATTGTATCCAGACGTCGCAAGGACTTCACCAAAGAATTTTTTGAGCACTTTCATACCGTGGGAGATTCATACTATGATAATCCAGCAGAACAAAATGGTGAGATTAACTTGTTCACAACACAGTCTTTTAACCCTACTTTCATCAAAAAAGGGATGGTTAGATTTCTGCGTATTGTGGATACATTTTAAATACTAACAATCATATTTGAATGTGGATCTAGATAGCTTTGAGACTATGTTGCTCTTATTATCTGATGATTCTTTACATTTAAAAAATGTAAAATGCTGTGCTACCTGAAAATTTAAAGAGAACTAACAAGATTTTCTAGTTGACAGCCTGGATTTTTTGTAATTAAACTATTTCAAATGTGAATTATATCAGGTTAAAAATAGGTAAATATAATAGGGAAGAACTTTAATGTGTCCATTTAGTTTTAAAATATTGTTTTCCTATGTTAGGCAAGCAAAGAGATTAATTATTTCTTGGTTGAAACTTGAAAGCCTCAACTGACTGTTGAAAAATCATGCCAAAGTTTGTTAGAGTTGATTGAATTTTCTGCTACTTTGTTGGAGCCTCGTGATCATATGAAGTATGCATTACTTGTTGGGAACTGCTACTTCCTTGTTGTAGATTGATTCCTTAAGTAATAAAATTACCATTATTTTGTTCCCTTGTTCTACAAATTTTGTGGGCTTTCCTTTCTTGTAACATTTTTTTTAGTTCATCATGTTACTAAAATCTCATATGATTACCATGAGTATGATACTCGTGGTTTCACGAGTGGGCCATTTCATCGACTTACCTTTGAATATAGAGGGTACTCCTCTCTAAGTGTGAGCTATTGATGCTTTTTAGGAATTAAATTTCGGCTAAAGAAGTTTTCTTAGCCGGAATATTTTCCCATATCATACAAAATCGTTGATGATGCCTCCGTTTTCTCCTCATCTATTTCTTCTTGTTTAGACCTTCTTCTTTCCCATCTTTAATCAGACCAACCTACTCTTTGGCATTAACATTTTCTCTCTTTGGGTGACTAGAGATTTTAAAGCTTAAGAAAGCTTGCTTAGCCGAGGTTCTGGCATGTTATGCTGCAAATGCTATGGAAGCACTAAATGCTGGAAAATTGAATATCCAAGACATAATTAATTCTCCTTCAGCATCTGCTGCTCCCCAGCTGGATCTCACCAAAAATGCTGGACAATTGAATATCCAGGACCTAATTAATTCTCCTTCAGTATCTGCTGCTTCCCAGCAGGTTGGCATTTTGGCTGAGAAAAATCAGTTTGGTTCGGCTCTGGATCCCTTGAATATAAAAGCTTGGGCAGGTACCAAGGAGACAAGCATGACGAAAGAAGAGGTGAATCGGTTTTATTGGCTCATCTTGATCTTTATTTTTATGTAGACCCACATCTTTGACTAGGTGACTTGGAGATAATTCTAGAAAATTACTAGAGAAGAAAAAAGTAGTGCACTGGACTAAGATTTTTGCATCACATATAGCGAATAGCAGAGAAGGAAGCTTTAGAATTTCCCATAGACCCATGTCAAAAAACATTACAAGATGAAAAATGTGCATATCTACGTAAACTTATTATTTATTTATTTATTATTATTATTATTATTATTGTTATTATTATTATTATTATTATTATTATTATTTTTGGCGTTGCAGGTGCAAGATACAATGTATCATTTGTATACAACTGCCGTACGTAATACCCAGATGCGTGTGCCGAAAGATGTCAGGATACTCAAGTATTTGCTCACGATTGAAAACCCTGAAAGGCTGATGAGTGCTTTAAACGATGCTTTTACCCCTGGTGAAGAATTTCAAGGAACGCATGTAGACACCCTCTACACGTATGTATTCGAACCCTAACAACTCTCTAAAAAAACCACACAAACGTAGGAAAAGCAGTAACTTTAGTGACCTTATTTATGCCTATTGCCCAAAAGAGTTGACTGTCATACAATTATCTGATTAGTTACATAATGTGCTTTGGTTTTCAATTGTCCCCTTCTTGTTTTATCTTTGGAAGATAAAAAATAAAAAATAGTAACCCATTGTTTGAACAGGACCCCCCAGATACTGCATGCCTTTATTAAGACCCTGGTGGATGCGTATCATTCCAGCCAAGAGGGCTCTGTCATGAGGCAAGCCCGGGATTTAATGAATCCAGAATTCATCCAAAAACTGGAAAAATTGGAGAAGATAATCCGGGATAACTTCTTGTGAGCTTCCATATCATCCTTGTTCAGCTTTTCTCTGGTTTATGCAAACCAGAACTGGTTTCATGAGGTCGTCGTGAAGCCGAATAGTAGTATGCATGAATTTTCAGCTTGAGTTTAGGAAAATGCAAGGGCACTTTGAAACTTATAAAAGCAATATTTTGGGTGGTGCAAAAGAAAGAAACAGGACTACTCTGTCATGATATTGGCCATCCTTACATTGTGTGTAAATTGTATAAGTAGACTTTCAGTAATGGAATTTTCACAGAGATACTGAAAGAAAGGGGATTTGCTATAGTGTTCTTAATTTCATAGAGTTGTAAGCATTGTTATTCAATCCGGGCCGGACCGGTGGGTTTGACTGGGGATTGGGTGACAACGGACCTTTTAAAACTTTGACTGGGGATTGGGTGACAACGGACCTTTTAAAACCTGTCCGACATTGACTTGGTCGACCTGGATATTGACCCACCAATTGACCCAGTCAATACATATATATATTTTATTTTATTTTTTTGGTTTTTTAAAAAGTAATTTTTTATTATAAAAATAAAAAACTATTTATATATATTTATATAGCAAATTTTTTTTTATGAGACACTATTATTAAAAGTTTGATGTACAAATTTATATATATAACATTTATCTTTTACTTTCATGAATATTTATATGATAAAATCTATATATATATATATATATATATATATATATATATATATGATAAGAATTACTATTTTCCAAAAATAGCAGGTTAACTGCAGGTCAAATCTGGTCAGCGATTTGGTCAGCATTAAATACTTGTCAATTTGGGTAAGTTTTTTTTTTTTTTTTTTTTTTTTCTTGTAAAATTGAGTAGCATTTAATGATGCCTTTAATTTGTGGGATTAGTTCATTTAAGTTGAAGTTTTCAGTTGATTTGCGTCACTTTGTGGCTAATTAATTTTTTTTTTCCCTAAATATGTGTACTATCTACGGCTGATTAATTTTTATTTTATTTTCTAAATATGTGGCACTGTTGGTATTCGTTCAATTCAATTTTGAAAATGAGTCTAATTATTTTGAATTTCAACTGTGATGTTTATGTTTAAATTTAATATATTATTTTTTTTTTCAAAATCAATCAACATATATAATGTTTTGATCATTTTTCGAAAATCATCATTGTTTTCCCACAATATTTTTAAATATTTAAATTAAATTAATACTACAAAACTTTATTTTTAATAATGAAAAATCACAACTTTGTTTATTAATATGATATAATATTCATATATTATTTTACTAAAATTAATCAGACATATAACTCTGTCAACATTCGTATTCCAAACAATTCATTTATATTTAATAAACTAAAAAAAAAACAAAAATTTCTATTATTTATAGTACAACTGCAAATTAGATGCATATTGAATGCATCTTTAGAACTTCAAAGAATCGATAAACCACCTAATAAAACTACTGAAAATTCAAGTATGAAAACAAAATTCTTTGTGTAAAAGCTTTTCACAGTATTAAAAAATAATAAACCAATTGTTTTTTTTTTTTGTCAAATTTGGAGTGTACCTTTTGGAGATATTTAAAAACATTATATATAGATTTCAGATTTACGGCGAACTTGAAAAATTTGAAATATACACAAATTTATAAAACAACAGAGTATACATCATATATCTGAATTCAAAATTGAATAAACAAGCTAAATTCTTAAAAGGAAAAATGACGGGAATTAACACGACCTTTACGTGTTTGGCAATTTAATCACGACTTTTAGACCTTGGTAAATAAATACATGACTTTTACATTTTTGGCAAAATGGTGTTTGGCAATTTAATCACGACTTTTAGACCTTGGTAAATAAATACATGACATTTACATTTTTGGCAAAATGGTACATGCTTTTAACGGCCGCGGAAATCTGACATGGCGACCAGGTGTATCCGAGTCAGCGATCAGGTGGCAAATTGTGACACGTGGCAGAATTACATAATTGCAAAATAATGCAAAAGGGAGGATTTGAACCCGATACCTCATATATATAACAAGTTGTTATGA
>CACSLK010027832.1:7686184-7709050 GCA_902706635.1 Striga hermonthica
TATAATATATATATAATAATATAATATAATATAATATATAATATACATTATATATTATAATATATTATATATATATATTATATAATATAATATATAATAATATAATATATATAATACATTATATATATTATAATATATATTTTAATATATATAATATTTACTAAATAAATAATATATATTATATATATTATGTATATATATTATATTATATATAATATATTATATTATATTATATTATATTATATTATGTATTATATTATATAATACATTTTATATATAATATAATATATATTAAATATATATTATTTAATATAATAAGTTATTTATATTTTTTTAGTTTAATTTCATAAAATTTAATTTATTATATTTTAATTTATCTTCTAAATTTAGTTTAATTCATCCATATGTAATATTCATATATATTAACTGGTACTAGAACTAACACTTAACCTTGAGTGGTGTAGTGGTGTAGTGGTTGCATGTATTTCTTGCTCCCATGAGGTCACTGGTTCAATCCCTAGGATCAGTGGATTTTTTTTTTCCAATTTCAAGCGATATATTCAATATATCGTGATAAATTCAAGTTACCACGATATATTCACGATATCCAGTCGCTGACTCGGATGCACTTGGTCGCCACGTCAGATTTCCGTTAACGGCCGTTAAAAGCATGTACCATTTTGCAAAAAATGTAAAAGTCATGTATTTATTTGCCAAGGTCTAAAAGTCGTGATTAAATTGTCAAACACGTAAAAGTCGTGTTAATTCTCGCCATTTTGCCTTTTATAAATGGTTATTCTTATTCTGTATGTATAGATTTTATTTAATTATTTTATTCATTTGTCTTATATTCCACCTGGTCGCCACGTTAGATTTCCGTTAACAGCCATTAACGGCCGTTAAAAGCATGTACCATTTTGCCAAAAATGTAAAAGTCATGTATTTATTTGTCAAGGTCTAAAAGTCGTGATTAAATTGCCAAACACGTAAAAGTCGTGTTAATTCCCGCCATTTTGCCTTTTATAAATGGTTATTCTTATTCTGTATGTATAGATTTTATTTAATTATTTTATTCATTTGTCTTATATTCCATAAAATCGGTTTTAAAAAAAATCCATAACATATAAAAAATACTTTATTTATTTGTCTGATTCCATAATAACATCGATTTAGTCAAAACAAATCTCATAAAATCGGTGAAGTAAAAATTGTACGTAAAGTCTATCTATACTTAAAAAAATGCAGAAAATTTCTTATTTAATTCCTTATCTAATTTCTGTTTAAAGTATTTTATTTAATATTTATTTTAATGAAATATTAGATAGGATTGCTGGAACTGAGTCAATTTTAAAATTGCGTTGTTTGGTATGAGAGGATTATTCGCATTATATATCTGTCTAAAATATATTATTTTAATATTATTTAATTAATTTATTTAATATTTAATTGTCTTATCCATGACATCAGTTTTGTCAAAAAAAAAAATTAAACAAACAAACAAAAAAAGACACGTGATTAATTATCTTCGACTTAAGAAAAATTTATGGGTGGACGTAAATATTTAACAATGCTGTTTCAAGTTCCTTAAATAATACTATAACTATGTTGTTGAAATATAATCTCTTTTATGGGTTACGTAAATATGTTGTTTAAAGTTTTTTAAAACAATTTTTTTATTAACTATGTTGTTTAAAGTTCCTTAAACATTAATATATTTAAAGTATGTTCATGCTGTAATATATTAAAGTCAAAACAATACTAGAAGGCTTTTGAATTATCTAATTTCAAATTATCTAAATTAATTATTTTAAATGTTTAATCCAATTAAATCTTCAATCCATGGAGTATTTTTACTAATCCCGTGAGCATGTTGTTTTTGTTATTGTAATCAATTTATACACTATTATACTAATAAATTATTTAATATCTATGTACAATGGAGTCTTTAATAATAAATGATTGTTTATTTGTCGAATACTATTTTATTGTATAATTTTCATGCGTACTATAAAACTTTTATTGAATATTGCATCTTATAATATAATATTCTCCAAATAAATATATCCTGTGTCTCGCACATGTCCCGTACTATATATATCCCGTATATTTTTTTATTCATTTATATAATTATAAGAATGAATAAATAACCGTAAAATTGTGCACCCCGTGCATCGCACGGGCTCTGTACTAGTTGTTGATTATGGGTATTAGGGTTTTGGATAATTATTTTATTGGAAATATTTATTTTGGTTATTTGTTGAAATAATTGATTTTTTTTTATTTTTTTTTGTTGGATTAGACATTATGTGTTGTTGTAATTAGGAAGAACTGAAAGTGTCTTTTTGCAGCAGGTATTAATGGCGCATTCCGGTGCATACTTTGTTAATTTGTACTGGCATTTTCCGAAGGAAATGCTAAGTGAATTTGTTTTATTTAAAGACCATCCGGATGGTTCATTGTTTATTCCGGAGAGGATATCATATCAACAATTGGTAAAAATGATTAATGAAAATTGTTGGTTTGGAGGAGGTTGGACAATGAAGGAGATTACTTTAATAGTTAGTCAACCCGATGGTTCGTTGAATTTCTTAAGACTCAATAACGATAGTGTTCTTCAATATATTTATTACCTTCCTTCTATGTCCATGGTGCATTTGCATTTATCGTTTGAGGTAATCACACCAGTTACACATGTTAAGGATGTGTGGGATGTTACGGGAGAGTGGTGGATGTTGAGGGTGTGTCTACTTCGCATCTACGTAATTTTGGAGAAGGGACAAGCTCAACAATGCAATGGAAAATGAGATTGGGAAGAAGAAGAAGGCGATGAAGATTTCATTCCTGGTGAAGATGATTTCACAGATGAGACCTCTGAAAGCGAATCAGACAGATCGACAAACGAGGAGAGTGAACCCGAATTGATTGAAGAGGAAGACCCTCTTCCTAGTGGTGGTCGCCACATTTATCGCGAGATGGGTGAATGGGAGCCATCGAAGATAGATGAGAACGAGTATGCTCTTCCATTATGGAATGGCGACATTGAGACCATACGTTTGGGTACAGTTTTTAGAAGCAAGGAAGAAGCACAATCGGGTATCTTGGCTTGGAACGTTGATAGGCTGAGGGCAGTTCGGACAATAGATTCTAATCAAAAGTCATTCAAGTGGTCTGCAGATCTAATGAAGATGAACCTTGTGTGTGGAAGGTTCGAGTGACTAAGAAACGGGTTCATGAACTGTTGGAATTAACTGAAGGGACTGACAGACACACTTGTATGCAACGGGTTGAAAAAAATGACCACAGAAACGTAACCGCTCGTATGATTTCAAATCTTGTGATTAACAAGGTTGAAAAAAAAATTGGACTACAACGTTACATTGATCCAGGCCGATATGAAACAATGCTGGAAAGTAGATGTAAGCTACAAGAAGGCATGGCACGGCAGGAGAAAAGCCATCGAGCGTGTGTATGGCTGCTGGGAATCGAATTTTGCAGAACTCACTCGGTAAGCAAAAATTAATTACAAATACATGTGTTGTTTGTCTGTCACAATGTTTATCTATTTATGAAACTGTTTTGTAATTTGCAGGTATTTTGCCGCGCTTCAAAGAGCGAATTCCACCACAGTTGTACAATGGGAATGACAGGGTGGGGAAATGGCACATCAGTATAGAGACATACAATTCAAATTTATATTCTGGGCGTTTGGTTCCGCCATTCAGACCTTGCAACTATGCCCGCCGGTCATTAGCATCGATGGCACACATTTGCGCGGATCGTACAAGGGAAAACTGCTTGTGGCTATAGCACAAACAACGAATAAGCAACTATTGCCAATCGCCTATGCGATTGTTGATGAAGAAAACAAGGATAGCTGGTCATTTTTCCTTACAAATGTGCGGCAATATATTGTGTTCGACCGACAGATCTATGTTCTCTCCGACATGGATAACGACATACTAAGTGCCATTGACTCGTTGGTTGGTTGGCAAGAACCCACTGCATATCACCGGATGCCTTCGTCACCTTTGAAACAACGTGGTCACTAACTTTAAGAATAAGAAAGTGCGTGATTGGTGTTGGGATTTGGGTTCGCAGTTGTCGGAGTGAAAGTTTCGAGCGACAAAACAACGACTGTTGGAATTTAATCCCCAGGCACACAAGTACCTTTTCGATATTCCTTTGAACAAGTCGACCCTGTATGGTGATGAAGGAAGACATAGATGGGGCACATTGACGACCAATATGTCGGAGAGCTACAACAACGTTTTGAAAGGCGTTAGGTTCCTGCCGTGCAGAGCTTTGGTACAGGCCACATTGGACAAAACTCTGAATTTGTTCGAACAGGAACAAAAGAAGGCCACGAGATGCATGAGTCCCATTGCTACTCAGCACTATACCGCCTTTTTGGAATTGGAGCGTACAGTTGCAACCCATTTTGTGAAATGTGTGGACGCCGAAATGTCCATGTGCAAGGTGATAACCGGTTTACGGGCTAGAGGGAGAGTGCAAAACAGGTATATATGGTTTTTTTTTTCCATTCAAATATTTGAATGTTTATATATATATAAATCATTATTTATTTAACAGCTTTAAGGTTAATTACCGCCGGAAACGTTGTAGTTGTCTGAAGTGGCAGACACACAGGAAACCGTGCTCTCATGCAATAGCTGTAGCTCTCAAATCGGGATTGATCCAAAGTCGTTGTACGATAGGGCATTTTGGACGGAGACCTGGGTAGATCAATTTACTAATTGGAGTTTTGCTCCAATTGGTACTGCGGATACATGGGCGCCGATGGGATGAAATTTGATACCATACTGGGAGAGGATGATCTTGACGCCTGGACCCGGTCGCAAGCAAACGAGACGCTATCGCATGCAAATGGATCGTCGGGCGCACTGCAGAAATGATAGAGGACAGTGTTCGAGATGTGGTAATCCCGATCATGTTGTGGATGAGTGTCCGTCCTCACATCCACGCACCGATAGGTCTAGACTTCGTGATGAGTGGGGAACTAGATTTATTAGTGTTTATTCGGATTTGTTTGGAAAGTTCATTTGTATTTGGTTGGATTGTTATTTTGTTTTGTTTGGATGGTTTATTTTATTTGAATTTGTTTAGATGATTTATTTGGAATTGTTTGAATGGTATTTACGGTAGATTAGTTGATTTGTTACTGTAATTTTTGTGTAGTTGGTTGTTTTGAATATTTAAAACAGGTAATTTTGGTTAAAGAATGGAAAAAATCAGTTTTTTATTTTTATTTATTTATTTATTTTTTTTTTTGTAAACTTACAGTTAAAAACGTATTTTAATCATACGTTTTTTTTTAACATAAAAAACGTATTCCTAGAATACGTTTTACAATTAATTAAGTAAAACGTTTTATTTATAAAAAATAAAATGGCATATTGGCCTTGAGGGGAATCGAACCCAAGTCTGGGTGAGTCAAACCCTCAAGGCACATTCAATACCATCATGCCGCCAAGCAGTTTGCGTTTATTATTGTGTAAATTATATACATATACATATACTATAGATTATATTATATAGTATATAGTATGTTACGATATATATTATACTATATATTATATACACTATGTTATGTTACTATAATATATATAGTATATAGTATATAACATATAGTATAGTAACATATATACTATGTTACTATAGTATATACTATCGTAACATATAGTATATTATGATATATATTATAGTATATAGTATATACACTATGTTATGTTACTATAATATATATAGTATATAACACATAATATATATATATATATACTATATAGTATATACTATATAACATATAGTATCCGTTATATGCAAATTTCCGAATGAGATATGATCGAGAGATTCTTTTTTTCAATAATTTTATTAACATCTACAATACTTTTATTGATATCCGTTATAATAAATTACAATTTGATAGTATATATAGTATATACTATATAACACTATGTTATGTTACTATAGTAAATACACTATGTTATGTTACTATAGTATATACTATGTTACTATCTTAGTATATAATATATAATATATAACATATAGTACCTCCGTTTCAAATTACATGTCGTTTTGACTTTTTTGATTCATCAATTTTGCCATGTATCTAGACATATTATTATCTAGATACATAGCAAACTGGATGAATCAAAAAAGTCAAAACGACATATAATTTGAAACGGAGGGAGTAGTATATAGTATATACTTATAACATATTATATACCGTATATTATATGTTATATATTATATACTATATGTTATATAGTATATACTATATGTTATATATTATACATTATATACTATATGTTATATACTATATACTATATGTTATATACTATATACTATATATTATATTATATATTATATACTATATATTATATACTATATACTGTATGTTATATATTATATACTATATACTATATGTTATATACTATATACTATATATTTTAATAAATATAACGTATTCTCAGAATACGTTTTACTTATAATTATTAGTAAAAAGTATTCTAAGAATACAATTTAGAAATAATTAACGTAAACCGTATTCTCATAATACGGTTTTATATTAAATATAAATAAAAAATCTTCTTCTTCCTCCTTGCGCGAGCAAAAACAGAGACGGAAAAAGAATGAAGAAAAAAGAAAGAAGAGAGTACCGTTCGAGAAGACACCGAAGAGAACCTCCGTCAGAGAAACCACCGCCGCGGCACCGCCGCGCCGCACCGCCGTCTACAAGGTAAATATTTCTTCTAAATTGAAAATATGGTAAATGAATACATGAGAAATTTAGGGTTTGGAATTAGGTTTTGAATTCGAAATTAGGTTTGAATTAGGGTTAGAGCTTTGAATTGGAATGTTGTTTGCACGAATGAAATATGGTTTTGAAAATGGCTTCAATTAGAATGTTGTTTGCCTAATTCAAATTAGTGTTAGGTTAGGTTTTGAATTGGAATCCAACATTGGAGATGTTGATGAATTATTTATTGACCATACGACTTTGTTGATTCATTGTATACACGGCTTAGGTATGAAAATAATAGGTTAATAGCTTGAAGACTTAAGAGTAAAGAATACCTGAACCTTTGGATACATGTTTGTCATTACACCTTTCAATCGTGTCACATATCATGAGTAATGGGTCAAATTCAAGGAGTCAGAGATATGGCATAAATGAGATAAAAATGTTGACCATGAGTATTAGATTTTTATCACTGGCTGGTCACTTGTATGTTCGCATTGTTTATCACTGCTTCATGCACTTATATAATTGTGTAACTACCTTCTCATGGAGATACTTTGTTGTAATTGGATATGATGACCAAAAATGCTTCAACAACTTCTTGATTGGAGCCCAATGCTACAAAACAGCAAAGAAAACATCATGGAGTCACAAACCAGATATAAAACTGAACTATAAAATGTATTGAGTCAAATAGTATATGTAAACTCACATCACGTATACTGTCTTTAGTTACTTTTGGCAAACCATCCAAGACATTCTCATTCTCATTATGGTTAGGGTTAGGTTTCGATTCATTGTTGAAATAGGAATTGTGAATTACATGCTTTATTGAATAAGGATTCGAATTGGAAATTAGATTATGTTTGTATTTGTCGAAATCGGGTATTTGATTTGAATTATACATTAATTTATGATCGTTTGATTGTTTATTTTTTACGCCGTAACAATTTATTCATTAATTTCATTTCTTATTGGAATTCATTGTGCATATAATTTTTTTTGTAATTGTAGATAATGGCTTCATCATCGTCGTCCCAGCCTCAGAGATACGGTGTACACCCTGGACCGAGGGATACCAGATTTCTATATCTTCAATACAAACACCAGGCATGGGCGGTTTATAATAATCAACCGAGAACTCATAGCGACACGGTTACAAACCGCCGCTACGACAGTTCTGAAAGGCTTTGCCAAAGCAGCATCCGTCGGTTTGGGAGGTGATCGAGCGGACCGGTTTCGGGCCCTTGTTTAGAATGGGCCGAGTCCAAACCGACAACGCCGTCATTACCGGTCTGCTCGAAAGGTGGCTTCCGGAGACGCACACCTTCCATTTCGATTTCGAGGAGGCGACCATCACTCTGCAGGATGTACAAGTCCTGTTCGGTCTACCGGTTGATGGAGCTGCTTGTTTAGGAGTGATGGTAGATCTAACACCGGTACAATGGCGTGATAGGTGCAAGGACTTGTTAGGGTTTCGACCCGATGTCCAGGTATATTTTTTCCTATTTTTTTAAATGCATGTCCACTCAATTATATCGTTTTTAATATATATAAAAACCACTCTCAGGATCCCCCAACACTCCGGAAGAGGAAGCGACTTACAATCCCGCTGGTTGGGCCATTAAAGGCCAGTTTATGAAGTCTTCGGAATTAGAAAAGGAATGCATCAAAGTTCTGCGAGATGGACTTCCAACCAGACTCTACGACCAGAGGGCGAGGGCCCTTATCCTTTGGTGCCTCGACTCTTTTTTCTTCCCCGACCAGCGGGGGAATGGCGTGAATCTTTAATGGTTGCAGCTGCTGGAGGACATAGACGAGATTAAGGGGTACAACTGGGGTTCAGCGCTCCTGGCCGCTGTATATAGAGCGTTGTGCACTGCCTACGAGGCTGGAGCACAATGGATCAAGAGCTGTGTGCAATTGATTCAGGTAAGTTTATTTTATTCTTCTTTGAAATTCATTATTTTTTATTATAATTGGGACTAATATTTAGTAACAAATGCATATGTCCATATGTGTAGGTTTGGGCGTGGGAGCGTATCCCTCTTATTCCCCCAACAATGAAGTCCACACAGTTTGATTCGATTGGTGGTTGTCCCCTGGGTGCCAGGTAATAAGATTTATTTATATTTAATACGTAGGTTATTTCGATTATCGAAAATTGTGATTAAAAACTTTTTTTTTATGTCATTTTTAAGGTGGGTGGGACGAAAAAGTCTAAAAGATGTATGCAAGGGAATGGCCGCAATCCGGGATCAGTTGACAGGGCTGCGAGAGACAGATGTAAGATTCTTAAGTCTTAATTATTAATTTATCCTTCTTTTTTGTTTTTATTTTTTTTGTTTCTTAATTCTTAATTTTTTATTTTATTTTAGTTCATTTGGATGCCCTATCAACAGTACCTGCAAGATGGTACTCTCTCGGGTGAGTGCACAGAAGGTCCACAGTTCTGGATGTACCGGGGGTGGATCTTTTGTTGGAGCACACGTGAGCTACACTTGCCTGATAGAGTACTCCGACAATTTGAGTGTCGCCAGTCCATCCCCCAAGATACGATCAATACGTGTGAGCAAGACTGGTCCAGAAACCACGCCGACCAAGGAATGACTGGGAGGGCATTCCTTGATTGGGCCGACTATCATTCACCGTTCACCTTGACCTGGGAAGAAAGAGAAAAAAATCTCCTCCTACTTGCCCCTATGTATGACTTCCTGCAGCCAGACAAGGGTTACATTGATTGGTTTCACAGTAAGACTGTGAGACTACTCAGTAACCCTGGTAATTACCAGGCGTTCCAACAGGCCGACGGCTATCAACCATTTGCCGAGCAGTTAGCGTGCGGGGTAAGTGTATATAATTTGTGGTTTTTTTATTTTTATTATTATTATTATTATTATTTTTTGTGTGTTTCATACTAATTACTTTTAATTTTAATTGTATTTTCAGTCTTCTGGCATGGAGGGCGTCTATAACTCGATAGAGAGTATTCAACACTTGATGCCTACACTCCATCCAGAGGTGCATACAACATTCCAACAGTCATACAACTTTGTCTATACTTATCTGACTGTTGGAGGCCGAACTATTACACAAACGGCGCAGTCAAGTCAAATTCTATCCTAGGACGATTACGTTCCATCGCAGCGGACACAGTCCCACGTCGCGAGGCATCGACCCGCCCCCAACATTGGTGGGGGTAGAAGATATCGGTCCCGCCCAACGAATCAACCGTCCCCCGAGCCTGAAGAACCTGAGAATCCTGGGCCTGAACAACGTGAGATTTATTTACTTAACAAAAAGATTAAATTTTTTGACTTTTATTTTTTATTTTTTTTTCTCAAGTCCAATTTGTGATTTTTTTACTAAATTAATTACTTAGGTGAAGAAGACTGAGATGAAGAAGACTCAAATGAAGAGAATGAGTCGGATTCCGAAGATCTCACACAGACCCTTACACCCTCGTCTTCTTCACGGCCAAAGGTTCGGAAGGGGTTCCGATTGCGCAAGCTTAGGGATCTCTTCACTCCTTCATATTTAGTTTGTGTTAGTTTTTGTTGTATGTATAAATTGTATTTGTTTTGTACGTATAAACTTTATTTTGACCTTTTTGGTATGTAGTGTTTTTTAATAAATTATTGCGATTCATCTTTTTTATATAGTGTATGTTGGATTATTATTTGGCGAATTGATTGGTATTAGTTGGTTGAGCAGGTTTATTTGGTTGTGATTGGTTGAACAGGTTTATTTCGTTATGAGATATTGAACAAGTTTATTTCGTTGAAAAATGGATGCCAATATTTTTTTTTTCTACAGACTAAAACGTATTTACAGAATACAGTTTATATTTTATTTTATTCAAAAAACGTATTACTCTTATACGTTTTATGATCAAATTGAAATTTAGGGCAAAATTAAATTATGAGAAAATTCAATTTGGGGAAAAATTGATTTTTAACATAAAACGTATTATTAAAATACGTTTTATGTTTGAAATTTTTTTTCCTGGAAAAAATATTATTTTTAAGAATTATAAAATTATTTTTATTTTTAAAACAGCATTTATAGAATGCATTTTATAATTAAAAAATTATTTAAAATTAATTATAATTATAAAACGTATTACGATTATACGGTTTCATATAAACCGTATTTTGGTTATGCGTCTTAACTTAATTTAATTATATTAATTAAGTTCTTTAATCATTTTTTTAACATACCGTATTCCGAGAATACGTTTTTATAAGTAAAACGTATTATCGTAATACGTTTTACAATTAAAAACACAGGAATACGTGTGTTTGATTTTTTTCCACCTTTTTTTTTTTTTTTTTTTTTTTTTTTTTTTTTTTTTTTTTTTTTTTTTTTTTTTTTCTTTTTTTTTTTTTTTTTTTTTTTTTTCCACTTGTTTTTTTTTTTAAATAAATAAATAATTCCCCATTCTTCACTCTATTTTTATCCTGCTCCTTTTGAAACACAAACTGATAGGTATTGAAGCCCAATTCCTTTATACAGAAGGAGCTTTCAATTTGCCAGCAAAATTCGCCTTTTTCGATCCGTAAATTCGACCAAAGAGGCTTCGACTACATTCTTCTTCGCTTAAGATTTTTCACTTTCCCCTTCATATTCTCCGTCGTATCAGCTCAGAGCTTTTCCGGCGTCTGGCAATCCTCGCCGCAGAAGATGGTTACGGCTAATACCAGGAAAACGAACACCTGTGTCGTGTGCGAGAGCTCCAATCTCGCCTCTATATGCCCCGTCTGCGTCAATTGCAGGTAAGCTCACCGCCGTTTGCTCCTTTAGTTTCAGGTCGAGTGCCTGTTGGTAGCATTGTGGTTCTCCTGTAGAAGCAAAGATGTGCTGATTTTGGAGGATTATTGTTCAGATTGAATGAGTACAATTGTAATTTGAGGGTGTTGAAGAGCAAGAGGGACGCACTGTATTCGAGATTGACTCAAGTCCTTGTAGCAAAGGTATGCGTTGTGTGGTTCGTTCTATTTTTGTGCTTGATTTTCATCATGGAGATCAGTATACACATGTGTATGTGTGTGTGTTTTAGCTGGATATAAAGCCTTGAATGACCTATTAACCCAATATTCTGACAATCGGGTGTTTCTACGAAGAATCGTAGGCAGTGTTTTTTCTTGAACCAGTAAGTGCTTGTCTATTTTTTTTTTTTCCGTTGGTGGTTCTTTGTGTTGAGCAGATTTGTGTCTGGAGAAAGTGACAACTTGTTGCAAAGTTATTTGTATGTTTGTGAACTTCTTGGAAATTTGATTACATGGATGATCATATTTTAGCTATTGGAATATCTATAGAGTTGACTCAAGTCCTTGTAGCAAAGGAATGTGTCATGTTGTTCGACCTATTTTGGTGCTTGATTGTCATCTTAGAGATCACTGTATAAATATGTGTGTGTGTGTGTGTGTGTGTGTGTGCATTTTAACTGGGGAGAAGCCTTAAAGGACCTAGTAATACAATCTCCTGACAATCGTGTTTCCATGAAGTTTCTTAGTTAGTGTCTGCTTTCTTGAACTGGTAAATACTTGTGTACTTAGTTTCTGTTGGTGGTTCATGGTGTTGAGCAGATTTGTGTCTGGAGAAAGAGACAACTTGTTACAAAGATATTTGTATGCTTGTGAACTTCTTGGAAATGTAATTATGTGGATGATCACATTTTAGCTATCATAATATCAATAGAGTTGACAATGGGTGTTGGAAGATTAACCCGACCTGTTTAGAGATTAGACATGCATAGGACAATGACATTGATATTTTTCTTGTGATATACTAAACCTGGAAGACTATGGTTATCGCAGTGAAGCCTCTCGGAGGTTTTATTCAAATGCTCGAGGAAAGTAACTCAGATTATTTAATCTGTTATATTATTTATGATTACAGTGGGGTTCCGAATGAAGTAATTGACCGTACATATCATATGAGCACACAATGTTCTATTTTATCGTGGATATTTGTGTTTCTGGTGTAGCTTGCTTCGAACAGGTTTTTAGTTTTTACAATAATGCTTGATTAACATTTAGAATTGCTTATTTATATATTTGAGATCATTTTAGGGCAAGGCTGATGATCAACAAAGTTGGCGGGTGCTTCAACATGAGAAACTAGCAAGCTTGAGAGATAAACTTCAACTTCGTAAAGAACAAGTATCACAAGGTTGATTGCTGCTCAGAATTTCGTTTCACTTAAGGTGTAAAATGTTCTTCACTTTCGGCTTTTGTTCTGATGTAAACAATTGATTTATTTCAGGAAAGGCTAAGATTGGAAAGATGTCTCATGATCTGAAAGTGAAATATGAGTTGCTTGAATCAGCTATGAACATGGTATTATTGATGTATTTTTCTAAATTCGGATAGCTGTTTTCTGGCTTAGATAGTACTCTCAGAGTTTTCCTCTTTGCAAGCCGTTATTTGGTTTTATGATGAATAGAGTAAGGGGTTTGCTATATGATTGCAGCTGGAAAAAAATCGTGTGGAACAAATTGAGAAGTATTATCCAAATCTTATCTGCACACAGAGTCTTGGTCATGTGAGTATTTTTTTAACTTATTTTTATTTCATATGTTCGATATTACAGTTTTCATGATGTAACTCAAAATCTTTGAATGATGGTTTCACAATTTCCAGTTAACTTGCTTTTTCTCAACAAAGATTAATGCTCCAGATCTGGATTTTTGCAGATGGCAATTACTTCTGAACGCCTTCACAAACAATCAGTCATTATAAAGCAGATATGCAAGTTATTTCCCCTGCGCCGGGTACTATCTAAACTTGCTGTCCCTTACTAATTTATTATCCTTTTTTTTAATAATTACTGTGCTGTTCTTATTTGCATTACTGACATGTCATGATATCCTATAGTGATTCCATCAGTTAGACAATTATCTGTAATCTGTTTATGATCTTGTGTTGTAAAGTCCTTTAAGTTGCATGCATTTTGGCAAACTTTATCCACGTCAAGGTTGGTGATTTTTTTTTTTCTTTTTTTACGAATTCATTATTTCGTCGAAGCTTCCATTTACATTTTGAATGCCCTAATCATTTTTCTGACGCCCCCTGTTCTCGTAGTTGAATGTTGGTACAAGTTCTATATAGTTTCTACAGTAATGTTTACAGCATTTTCTTTGTAAATTTGGTTCCTTCAACAGTAGTTCATTATAGCTTTACTGCAGGAGTTGAAAGGTCAATTTGATACCATATGCAGTGCACGTTTGCCAAAAGGATTAGATCCCCATTCAGTTCCATCAGATGAGCTTGCCGCCTCATTGGGGTGAGCTTTCATATCCCCATATGTGTATGCGTGTGTGTGTGCGTGTGTATTCCCATCTGTCGTTCTTAGGGATCATGATATCCTGTTTTTTCTCTTAAGCTGCTCTTGTAATTTGATTTATATGAGTCGCCTTTTTTTGGGACAATATAAGAAATAATCCTGGTCATGTAATTTTTTCTAGTGATCTTTTTCATCATATGTGCTCTTTGCTTGGTGAGAGGTTGGACTTCTTATGCGTACAAGTGTTACGAGTTTCCATTTTTGGTCCATGAATTGCTGTTTAAGGGGGTGATTGTTTATGGATTCAACTAGTTTTTATTTGGTTTGTTTTTTAATTATAGTTAATTTTGAAAAAAAGGTGGTATGGTTAGTTGTTAGTGGATATATTAAAATAACATTTAAATAAAATAATTAAAGTTGATTTGATTGTAAAGTAGGAGAAAAATGATTGGAAGTGATAGTTAAAATTATGTGAGTGAATGAATAGTGAATTTAAGTTGATGTGATACATAATAATGATTGGTTGATATTATTTAATTATATTGATAATATTAGAGATAGTGGAGTTGGGTTAAAGTTGAGTTAAATTTGAGTTTTGATTGGTTTTTTTACTGGAGAAACCATAAACAACCGCCCCCTAAATAATTATGGAATAGGTTATTGGGTGACTTAAATATCTATATGGGATGGCAAGACCGCGATGTAAAAATATGGGCCCTTAATGCATTTGATGGCTTGTGGCATAGTTTACTTGATACTTTGGACTTCAGATAATCATTTTGCACAGATCATATTGGTTATTGGTCAGTTATGTATATATGTACGGGCATCTAAGAGGAATTCATATGCAAAATGTGCTGTTTCAAATGTATCTTGATAAATTCCTGCTGTTGTTGTGCATTTCATCAGAGAGTTGAATGCATGCAGAGTAGTTTCTCTTTATGTGATGCCCAAAAGCAATTTGTTTGTATTTCTTGATGTATCATGATATACTTATTCTTCACTCTGAATGACTGTAACAGATATATGGTGCAACTTTTAAATCTTGTTGTTCCTACTGTGTGTGCTCCTGCACTTCATAACTCAGGATTTGCGGTAAGTTTATTTCTGTGTCCTGATGATATTGCAACAATCTTTTTTATTTTTTTCTCAGACTGTTTTGCACACACAATTGGGTATAGAAAATTTCACCTTATATTATGTAAGTGCGTGGCTGTCATAAGCCACTTATATATTTTTGCTAAACTTTGTGGTGTGAGAATTAGGATAAAGCATGTAAAGTTTATTTATTCAGACGAGATTGCATTTAGATTTAAGCTGCAGTAGATTTAAATAGATAGGTAAAACAATGAGATGAGTTGAAACTTGAAACCTGAACCCGTTCTGTTCCTCCCCGTTTGGGACTTTTACCTTTTTTTTTTCCAATTAAATTCTTACCTGCTGCTCTGCCTAGAACCCATCATATCCTTTTATTAAGTTTCAGTGTTTTATTTCAGACAAAATATTTTTAATTTTCTTAATTCTTAATGTTATTTAATGGCCATGGGAGTAGAGGATCTAATCTACTAGGTCAGGGTTCATCTATAATATGTTGTTGTTGGTATTGGGTTTGCATCACTCATACCATTGTCAAAAGCTTATGCCCATTTGTTATGATCTTGATAATTAATGAGTCCTACAGAATCAGAGGCTATATATGAGTCGTGTATTTTCCTTTACACATGCCTTGTATTTTTGCGATTCTTTTTTCATACAAAAAATTGTCCCATGTTTTCACATGCATCAGGGTTCTTGTTCTCGAATCTGGCAGCGGGAGTCTTATTGGGATGCTCGACCTTCATCCAGAAGGTATTCTTTCTCAACTCGTGGACCTGATTGTTGACACAGGTGTTACTTACAGTTAAATTTAATTTCTACTATAATAGCAGCGAATTCCCGCTTTTCATTCCCCGGCAAAACTTTTGCACCACTGGTGGGGAAACTTCATGGTCCGAGAGAAGCTCAAGCAATTTTGGTGTTGCTTCAATGGAATCCGAGAGGAGGCCTCGATTAGAATCATCTGGCGGTAGTTTCAATTATTCTTCTGCATCTCCACATTCAATTGAAACACACAAGGATTTACAGAAAGGCATATCACTCCTCAAGAAAAGTGTGGCATGCATAACGGCGTACTGCTATAACTCGTTGTCTTTGGATGTTCCTCTCGAGGCCTCTACTTTTGAGGCATTTGCAAGACTTTTGGCCACACTTTCCTCTTCCAAGGAAGTACGGGCTGTGCTATCTTTGAGAACGGCAGCGTCCAGGTATAAGCATTAGCCTTTTGTAGTGTCATTTTGATATGCATCCACTGTGTGAACATTTGAATTGAACCATTGTATATCAGTTATCTCATGATCCTTGGAAAATATACGCGAGAAATCTATTTATTTGCATATTTATAGCCAATTCTACTTGTTTTTACATTTTTAACCGCCTTTAGCAAACAGAATTACACCTGGCCAAAAAATACTCAATTCTACAGCTTGAATTGCATTGAGTTCATGATTGAGCAACTTCTTTTATTGTAGATGATAATTTTTCGTGGTAGCCATTTAGACTTCAGTCTTCTGTACAAGATATTTTATACAATTGCTATTTGAAGAAGTTTCATTTGCAATTTAATTCGATTTTGTAGGTCATCCAAACCTAGTCAACAGCTGAGTACGTCTGTATGGAATGTGGAGTCAGCTATTTCATCTAGCACTTTAATGGAGAGTGCACATGCCCAACCTATATTGGTATAAGTCTTCATTACCAATAGTTTGAGATTATTTTCTGATTCTCAACACCGTAACGGTAGATAGAAATAATACATGTCATATCTGCCACACTATGCTTGTTGTTTACATATGATTCTAGAAGTGCTAGGTATTGTTTCTGGCTTCATTGTCTTTTACTATGAAGGACTATTTGTGCATAAACCCATCCTTATTTGTTTCCTCCACAATTTTGATTATCTTATCTGTTTCCGTTGATAGCTTTCTTTTCCTCTCTGTTGGTAGGAAGTTCTGTTTCGAATTATTTACATCTTTCTGATCATTGGCTTTACATAGAATCTGAAATGCAGAAGAAGGTGCATATAAAATCCTAACGCGTTTATTTTACATGTCATCTTTGGAACCACTTGACCTTTTGTGGTCATTTTGGGGAACTTTGAAGAGGAATTGTGCTAGTAGCACTTATAAAATATTGTTGTTTGTAACTTTCGGGAAAAAAAAAAAGCCGAATTGATATCATCATTCAAACTGTAAATCAGAAGTTTATTTATACAGAATGTAATAAACTAAATTCCACGATGAAGTAAGAGGCCATTTTATACTTTGAAGTTAGACTAATTCCTGTGCGTTTCAACATTTTCCTTATCCATGAATTTTCTTTATTTTGTTTTCCTTTCAAGATATTTATTGTTATATTTGTTTAATGTGATGCTGGATATTTTCTAAAATAGCTGGACAACCTTGCATTAGTTAAAATTGGTAGCATTTAAGTTCTATTCTCTCTCTGCTTACTGTTCTGTGAGAGTCAGGAACAAATAAATTTTATTTATTGGTAATGCATGTTTTATGTGACTCCAATGGGTTAGCGGATCAAATTATATTATCCTTTTCCTAATTGGTACCGAGTCTGGAGAGATGCCATGCTGGTTCTATTCCAAGGTGTTAAATATAACACTTTCCAGCTGATCAATGAAATTATCTCCACATAAATAATACAACCTTGCGTGTGCAAGCATTTGTTTTCCACAAATATTCCCATGAGTAAAAATTGTTTCCAATGTTGATGCAGAGTAGATATTTTGTTTTTGGATTCCACTCTTTGTGAGCTTGGTAATAATATCCATATGTGGTTAAACAGTGGTTTTATTTTCCTCCTTTTCCACAGAGAAATGCATCTGATATTTATCTTCCGAGCTCGGCTGCCAGTTATCTTTTTCCTAACGACCTTTCTGATGTTAAGAATGAAAACTTAATTGACGGGTGGGATTTAGTCGAGCACCCGACGTTTCCTCCTCCTCCATCGCAGACTGAGGACGTGGAGCATTGGACTCGAGCTATGATTCTTGACGCAACAAAAAGATGATTTGAGTTTCCATCTCCTAATCTGGTAAAACATTTATGCTTACGAGTTCAGCAGAACTTCATATTAATTTCCACTCGTTGTGCTTCTGGTTATGAATAATAAAGAACCATTGTATGCCTTGTGTTAATTGAAAATGACAGATATATGTTAAAAAAAAAATCAAAAGAAGAGCTAAACACGGTTGACCTATGAAAAGAATGTGTTTCCGACTGTAGGTGAGTATTTTTTTTCCCATGGAATACGGGATTGATAATAGGAAAAGCGAAAGTGTGTGGATATATATTTGTATGGCGAATAAAGATGGCAGTTAGTGTGAGTACTTTTTCTTTTATCGTTTTTTTCCAAGTGAACCCATGGATGGATTTTGATTCATAATTGAAAAGGTAAGATCGAATGTGTAGTGTACTTCTCGAGAAGGGAAGTAATTCACTAGTCCATTTTTTCCTCATGCAAACACACCAATGTCACTTTTATTTTCGAAAGATTTGACTTTCAATAATATCTCTTTTTTGTTTGTGCAAGATTAGAGCAATTACGTGTGAAAAATAAATAAACTTCTCTTAATCTTTCATTTTATATTATTTTGTTCTCTTTTCATAAGTTTCCGATACTCACTACAATTGTGCCTGCAAACGATTCATTTCACAAGTTTCTTAAGGTTCACTATATATGGGTTTGATCCTTAATATACTTGCAGGCAAGCAAGGCGAACTCCATTTATCATAGTTTCTTAAGGTCTGTGGCTTTTGCAGTTTGTTCTGTGATATAATATTTTACCGAGATAACTATCTATTATAGCGACACATAACACTCTCATACTCGTTTACCTTTTAGCTTTGGCAAGCTTTTCACCCAGACAAGGTCACGGAGAGAAGTTCTGGACGAGTTTCTGGACTTATTCGTACACCCAGTGCTTGTAAATACTGTTTAAAGTTTGACCACCGATTTGCTGTACAGAAAACTATCAACGAAATTTGTAAATGTTCTTAATTATGTACAGAAAAAGCACTGCCTTTGGTAGAGATAGATTGTCTGACTGTAATCTGAATTGAAAATGATAAACAGAATTAAATATTGGCTTTGGACATGTTATATATTGTGGGAAAATTATTGGAGGCTGGTTCAATTTCCACTGAAGCTAAAGGGATTAGTTTACATAAATGGGCTGGAACCATAAATTACTTTTGAGGAATTTGCACCCCTTACCATCATATATCATTTATATTACACTTATACATCCATTATATACTTATTTATAAAATGACTAAACCAAGTAAAAAGTATTACAAATATACTTAAAATGTAACTCATGCATTTAATTGGGCCTTCCTTACACAATAATTGTATTCACACGGCACCTTTTTTTTACAAGCTTGTAATTCCCCTCTCTCTCTACGATTATCTTCTCCACTGTAAAACCTCATAAGATTTTGTTCTGGTTGGCACCTATTTTCCTTTTCTTTTTTTTTTTCCTCTCCTTTTTCCACTCTTCGTTTTTCTTCTCCCCCGTCACTTCTCTTTCTACTCGACTGATCCTCAAATTTCTTTCTTCTACAATTAGCAGAAACTCAAAAATTTCACAATAATCAAATCCCAAATTTTAATTTCTTCTTCCCGCACCCGTGTAGGGCTTCCGGCAACGGGGTGGTCGGCGGTCGCTTGTGAAGGTCGCAGCCCATCGGAGGTCGGGGCCCGTCGAAGGTCGCCGAACAGAGCTCAAAGGTGAGGTCGCCGATTGTCGAGGTTTGCAGCACGACAGGGGTTGAGGCTTGCGTTGCGATTGGGGGTCGAAAATGTCAAAACTCGTCGGGAAATGGTCTGGCGTGCAAACCGTCGCTGAAAACAGGACGCAGCTGGTGGACGTCTGAGATGCCCCCGTCGGAGAGATCGACGATCGACAATGGAAGAGCCGCATCAAGAGGATTGTCAATCTCGATGATCTTGCTGCAATTAATTAAAAAAAATTATTATGTAATGAATTGGCGTTAATCGTTGGATATATACCTGGTTTCATTTCTTATGTTCGTGATTCTCTAATTTTTATTCTTGTCGGTTGATAGGGTGTACATTTTGTTGGGTTTTCACATCTTGTTTGAGTTGATTGTTTTCTTGAGATGTTATGAAGTTGTTGCCAGTTGCGATTCTCTATTTTGTTATATGTTTTAGTATATGTAGAGTGTATATGCAGTATATGTTCAGTATATGTACGTCTTATTTTCGGTATATTTTTATCCCCTCATATTGTATCCTGTTTGTATCGTTCCCCCTCTGTTATATATATGATTTAGATTCAGTATATCTTCGGTATATGTATGGTCTATATTTAGTAAAATCATGGAAAACATATACAATACATATCCCATCATTACGGTTTGTATTGTAAGTATATATACCGATATTATGTTTTATATATTCATTATATATACCATAATTATGTTTTATATTTACTATAATCACTGAAATATATACAACACATACACCAACATTTTTTATGGTATCTTTTATGTATATATATTAAGCATATACTGAATATATACTAACATAAACGCAACATATACCCACCCTGGACCTGCGTGAATTACAACACATGTTTTTTTTTCTTTCTTTTTTTTTGGTATTTGTAATGGAATATGCACGACAATTAAGGGTGGAGCGTTTTATTTGTATGGTTATTCAGGGTTTATAGTTAGTATATTTTCGGTATATTCTCAAAAGTGCAATGTTTAAAAATAAAAACGATTAAAATAAACTATACATATACCATTAAAAAAACTGTATATATACCATTAAAAAACTGAAAAACTCATTTAATAAATTATTAAATATAAAACAAAAAAGATTAAATAAAAAAATGAACCCACTTTTTTTAATGGATATAGTAGCTGGATATATGCTGCACCACAAGATAATAATCTTTAAATTTCAAACTACATGTGATTTAAATTTGAATTAAAGAATATCCTATATATTAGGATATACACTTCCATTATTTTTACATTTTTTTTCCACAAAATAACCGCTGCTTCATAAATCCCGTGATTTAAGGAATGAGCCTTGTTTGTTGAGGTAACTGAATACATGTGGTATGTTTGAAATTAAATTAGTCTCAGTTGGTATTCTTGCAATAAAAAATAATTCGCTGTCTATGGCTAAAATTTTCCCATTTGATCTGTATATATAATCTTGAAATGGACATAATAAAACTGGCCCATAACATTTTGTATATTAAGCCCGTATAATGGTGCCGTTTCACTATTGGGGTTTTATTCAATTTTGGTCCGTTTGCTTGAATCGAATTATAGATTATTGAGGTAACAGCTTAAATGCAAGATAAGCAAATGAACACAGTTATTATTTATTACTAATATTAGGTTTACAAGTTTTTTCTTCTAGAAAAATACCATTCGAGTTTCGGTTGAGATATTGTTTTTCTTATATTGTTTCGAATTCATTTAATCTTACTACTATCCATAATTCACCCCCCACACACACAAAATAAATAAATAAATAAATGCATATACAAAATTACAACATCAATTAATAAAAATATTAACCCCACACACAGAAAAAAATGCATATATAAAATAAAAACATAAATAAAACATAGCAAGAAGGGAAAAATATCAATGAGGCAAAGTTTTTTGTTCTATTTTCGGGCTTCCTCAAATTTGTCATTTTCCCTTAATAATTTTGGTCATACAAACACTAATGCCCAAAAAATAAAAAAATAAAAAAAAAATCTTTATCTTAGTCCAATTTGTTTTGACATATCAATTATCATGACGTACAGTATACAACTCACCTGCACTTTTTATCAAACACACACACACACACACACACACACACACACACACACACACACAATATGGTCCAAAAGCATAGAAAAGCTTAGTCCCTAAGCTTTTAAGATGGAAGCATATTCAAATTATGCTGAATCTTTTTTTAGATTCATCTTAAATATTATTATTATTATTATTATTATTATTATTATTATTATTATTATTATTATTATTATTATTATTACCACTAGCTATTGTTCCTAAATGATTAAGTTTATTATTATTATCATTTTATTTATTTATTTATTTTTGTACAATCCCCACAAAATTAAATGAAGGGGTTTCTATCTGATACTATGTAGGAAGAACAGTGGAAATTGCTTTCTTTCTTCATATATGCTTTTTTCCAAAAGATTAGATAATTGGCTTATAATAAAAATTGAGGGCCAATGGTCCATTAAAGCAAAATGAAATCATCTCAATTAAAAAAATACCCCTAAGATGTAAGACAATAGCCTAAAAAAGAACCAAAAAATAAAAAAATAAAAAAATAAAATAAAAAGAACTGATAAAAAGGAAAAAGAAAAGAATGAATGAATGAAAGCATCATCTGTATGGGCTATGACCCCTTCACAGTGATTTAAAGGTGCTTTCTCCAAGTGTGGAACTATTATTGTTTCCCAAATACAAAGAAATGGTTGCAACTTTGGAATTGTGTATTGTTAATCATTAGTTAATGGAAATGCTACGGTCCCGTTACGAAACTGTTTCGCCAGGGGTTTGTAACCGTTAGATCATCATGTAACCGTTAGATATAGTTGATCTATCGGTTACAAACCCGACGGAATGGTTCCGTAACAGGACCGTAGCATTATGCAATTAAATTTTTATTTATAATCAATTCTATTGTTTTTTTTTTTT
>CACSLK010027832.1:7715336-7726235 GCA_902706635.1 Striga hermonthica
AAAAAAAAAAAAGACAAAAAAAAAAGATGAAAAACATTCGGAAGCATTTTTTCAAACTGTTAATCTTTCTTATAGTGAATAGCGAAATAAAATGCTAATAGATCAAACAGGCAAAAAAGAACTTACGCGTGCCAAGTTCTCCCCACCCCCGATCGATTATTCCTCTTTGTCCCGTGTTCTTTAATGCTTCCAAAATGATATTCGTGGTTTTGTTCGAATCCTCCAGAGGCTTTATTTCAAACAAAATCAGTATCATTAGTGACCATCACTTAAGCCATTTTTTTTAAAGATACAAAATAAATGTCCATCACGCTAAATTGAGTTTATGAAATAATTTGTTCAAATTGAGTTATTTTGGTTAACTATAGTTAATTTTGAAAAAGGTAGTATGGTTAGTTGTAGTGGAATTTTAAGAATGTATTAAAATAATATTTAAAATAATATAATTAAAATTGATTTGATGTAAAAGTAAGAGATAAATGATTGGAAATGATAGGTAGTTAAAAATATGTGAGTGGATGAATAGTGAATTAAAGTTGATGTGATGTGTAAGAATGATTAGTTTGTATTATTTAATTATATGAATAATATTAAAGATAGTGGGAATGAGTTAAAATTGAGTTAGATTTTGAGTTGAAATAAAAGTGAGTAAATTATTTGGTAAACAATCACCCCCTAATTTTTTTAAAGACGATCTTACAGTACCAAGGAACAGAATACGAAGATGAATTAAATGAGAAGGTAAATTACTACTATATATTGTACTACTGTACCATGCTTCCAAATCCAATGTAAATAGGTTGAGTTCCGTTTTCGATCCACTGAACAAATTCATCGGGCGGTTGGTACCGAGACCCAAGATTCAAAAAGCAGTAACCAACAACATCAACCAGTGGGCCCCAGTCTGCAAATAATTAAATTTATGAGAACCGAGAACTGTTATAAAAAGAAATGATAAGTTCATAAAAATGTGATCATCTTGGTTTGAAAAATGTCATTGCCTCTAAAATTTTTCTTAAACCAAACATCTCACCGTCATTATTTTTTTTATTTTTTTTTTCAAAAAATAAGAGGCTCGAACTATTATGAACTTTCAAAAGATTGCACTAACCCTTCGGCTTTGGCACGACATGAGGACTCCACATATATCCTGTTGGGAGATGAGAAATCGAGCCGTGGTAAGTGCTGAAGTATGCAATAGGGGAAAGTTTCAGCTTATTCTTCCTAAAGTTATTTATATGTCCTCTTATGCCCCACCAAATCAGTAAATCCACAAGAATATAGGAGAGCTACAACATCAAGTAAGGAAAAAAAATAGGAATCAAATAGCAAGTCGAGTTTTATTATCTTCAGTTGAAGAACATAAAAAGAATCTCATGATAGTAGAAACATACATACCCAGTTTCCTGCACTTTGAGGCACACGTGCCAATGGATGAGGAAAATCATACGTAGGCCTGTCTATATAGCACACATGTAAGTGTTTTTTGTAATTTTATATAATAAAACGATTATTATTAGCATAATACATAAAGCTACACAAGGAATTTGTTCGTGAGTATTATTTAAATGTTGTTATCAGTCAGTGAGCCAAAAACCTCCCAAGCTTTTAAGAAATTGTGTTCTTATAAAACTATTTTATGAAATAAATTTATCACGAGTAATTAAAATAACCATGTTTAAACTAATTAAAGACTGAGGCAAATCAAACAAAAAACTTACGTCCAAGGCATTGTGAAGAAGATGTGCAGAGGAACACCAAGAGCTTCAGCTATGTGTGCATGCCCTGATAATAATAATAATAATATAATAATAATAATAATAATAATAATAATAATAATAATAATAATAATAATAATAATAATAATAATAATAATAATAATAATAATAAGAAGAAGAAGAAGAAGAAGAAGAAGAAGAAGAAGGAATTGCATTTTTGTATGCTCTAATCTTACATGTCGAGAGCTCGTTGAGAATGTATTTTAAAATGCAGATACTGTAGTTTAATTTTAATAGTGTGAATATTTTTCCATATCTTTTTTCTAAATGACTAACCATAAGCAGGAGGATTTGCAATGATTGCCTGAGCCCTGAAAAGTTCGCCGGTTATTGGATCTGGCTCTGTGCATGCTGGAAGGAGAGATTCAATAATCGCCTTTATTTGTTTCCTTTGAACAGAAATTTCTCCCGGTGCTGATGGAATTAAGCCTTTATTTCTGGCCATATCTACAGTTTCATAATATGATTGCTCACACTTGTCAACTACACATTCATACTGTGGAACTTACTCAAATTCAGGCAAAACAGACTAACTTGACACCTCAAAGTTATATAAGACAATCGAAAAAAAGTCATATTTAATAATATATAAAATATTGTAGGCATAAATTTGAAGATTGTAAATGTATCTCTAGAATCTCTTACATCCAGCCAAAACACGAGGATCACCCCCGAGAGGGTAAAAATCTACACCAGCTGCTTTCACAAATCCACGGAAGTTGGAATGAGTTGCCAACCTTACATGATGACCATATTCCTG
Source organism: Striga hermonthica (assembly GCA_902706635.1). NCBI lineage: Eukaryota > Viridiplantae > Streptophyta > Magnoliopsida > Lamiales > Orobanchaceae > Striga > Striga hermonthica. Next base: position 7,717,875 of record CACSLK010027832.1, read on the forward strand.
TAATCACATATAAAGATTATTTTTTTTTCAAGATAAATAGTAGGTAAGTGTTCAAATGGAAAAATTCCATATAAAACGTGTGAGATAAAATGTTGCATAAGCATGGATCAATGTCAAACTAATAATTATCCCGTATTTTCTTTCCATGAGGTTAGGAAGAGATACTTAACCATTGCACCCCAAACTACACAAAATTGGTCAAATTTAAACACACAAAGGCGATATAAATTTTACAACTGAAGATACTAGTTGAGAAGCGAAACAGTGAAAACTGTAAATAAATAAAAGGGACGAATGAAAATACCACCCCTTAGATTTGGCTTAATTACAAAAAAGCTCCAGGAGTCTTGTAAATTTAGAAGGACAGTCTTAAGGTGTTGCAAGTACACCCTTGAGCCTCGAGCTCGTATTTCGCATTTGGGTAATTTGGCAAGCCACAGCTGAGTTTCTATCATTATCTCACAAATTCAATACCCAAACATAATTATCAGCTCTCATCCACCAGCCACCAGAACATACAAAACCCAAAACCATCCCTTCCCACAGAAAGAAATAGTAGATAATGGCAAATTGGAAAAATAAAAAAAAAAATAAAAAAAAATATAATGAAAATAAAAATAAACAGCTAGATGAATAAAACATTCACTCAGAAAATTGCAGCCTGTACCTGTAGTCACAGCAAACTGGAAAAACATATTTTAAACAAGCTAGATAAACAATTAGAGATAAACTTGATAAAACCGCTAAAAAACATGCATTCAGAAAATTACAGCTTGTACCTGTAGTCTCCTTGCCACGGCTAGGAAGGGCTGCACATCTCCTCTAGTTCCAACTACAAGCATGGCAATCTTTAGTTTTGGAATAGACTTGTTGTGATCGGTCGTGATATAATCAACACTAGAAAAAAATTCATCAACTGGATGGAACTCCAATAGCTCGGAAGCTACTGGAGAATCCTGAGTGAGATCAACCTCCACCGTCCCGTCTTTTTGGATCTTCACTAAGTTCACAATTAAATTTTTCTGCACAAAAATAACATAGCACTTTTTTTAATATCAATCAAGATTTTTCCAGGAGCAATATGTGAGTAAGGGATTGTCATGTGTAGAACAAAAAATAAAACATCAAAAGATGCATATATACAGAGAAAGAAAAGGAACTGTCATAAAGGCATTTTTCACCTTCTCGCTTTCTGAAAGTCTATCCAACTTCCGGGAAGGCATCGGGCTACCCCTTCTCTCGGTCAAAGGCCTCATAGGCGAGACATCTTGGCCCTCAAGAAAGAGCTTTCTGTGCACAGGTGCCGTGAAGCAATGGTCCAAAACTAGAAAAAAGATAGAATAAAAAAACTGAAGTAAGAATGCCACCTCGTTTTCAACCAAGAACTCAAATTAACTGAAATCATTCACATAAAACAAAATTCTAATTTGCAGACCTTTTTGCACCTGGGGCGAAGGACTAAAGTTTGATCGGGAAACCTCCACAAAAGAAGTCGAATGCAATAAACTAGTCCTTAGGTGGTTCCTTGGAGGTGTCGAATATGAATAAGATTGTTCGTCTAACTCAGAGGACGTGCTTTTACACTGATCTTCTAAATCATCCCGTTCTAAATTAGATAGCTGATCAAGATTGATTTTAGTCACTTCATGAATCTGGTCTGAATTGGTAGAGACAGCCCGGCATACATCAAATTCTAAGCTTCTTGGCATCTTATCACTCACACTACTGTCCATTTCATCCTTTTTTCTTTATCCTTTACTTTCTCAAATAAAAAAATGAACTCCTCCAGCAGCTACCTCAGATTTTCAACTAAACTCTTTTGCTAAACCTCTGCACAAAGATTTGCATACATCAAAGCTTTCCATAACATGATCACATGAAAACGAAGATAAAAATGTAAGAAAAGAAACCCACAATTCAACACTTCAGAAGGCAGCGATTGGGACTAAAACTCTCAAACTTCCACAAGATTCATACTAAAAAATGCTAAAAATAGGGATAAAAATGAATAAAATGAAACAGACAAACCGGTCGTCAATGTAAAGGCGGCCATTGAAAACTGCTAAAAAAAACAGTAGCTTTGGACTTCAATTCAAACAGCCAATACCAAACTAAACCATTCAAAAAACCCACCACACAATAGAGAAAAGTCCAAGAAAACAAGGAAAGAAAAGATTCACGCTCTTTGCTTACTTGACATTAAGAAGAATTCAGAGATGAAGAAACTAACCAACAATAAACTGATTTTCCACCAAAACTCGAGACGGCGGCGGCGGCGGCGGCGGCGGCGGCGGCAGCCGCAGCTTGATAGAAGACGCAAGATTTTCAATTTATCGGCAAAAATACACCAAGGGTCGCGAGAAAGAACGCTTTTTTAACTTTCCAAAAAGTTCACTGTAAAGGACAGGGGAAAATTATTACATGATACGAGAGTTGTGGGATGAGTGAAAAAAAAGATAAAACCTTTTGGAATTTGGAGGGTTTTTGGAGACGATTTGGAATTTAGAAACTCTTGGCTGTGGACAAAGTTTGTGGGTTTTTCTTGTTCTTCTTTTTGGTTTTGATTGTGGGCTATTAAGTATAGTTGGTAGGTACACAAGTGTGTGTTATGACACTACTATGTGAAGCTTGGATCTTGAAAATTATATTCTTTTCTGCAAGTTTTCAATTTCAATTAATCGACGAAGAATTTGTTGGGAATGATCGGGAGTTGAAATAAGTCAATTTCTTGCAAATTAAGGAGGAGATTGAGAGAGAGTGAATAAAAAATGTTAATGATATTGATGATAAATGATCCAATTTGCACACCCTCTTAACTGTCAAACGTGTGTATGTACAGTATCTATCTGTACTACCATAGGTTTTATAGTTCTTTTCTTTGGTTATTATTGGGTGGGTAGTTTTAGTTCAGATATTAACGGGAAATGTTATGGTCATGTTACGAAATCATCTCGTCGGAAGTTTTAATTATTGGATACACATGTAATTAGTATAGAATAGAAGATCTAACGGTTAAATTACCTGATGAGATGGTCCCGGGACCATAACATTTCCCCTAACTATAATTTGATAAACAAAATTAATGCTCCTATACACCAAAAAACAAGGGAAAAAAGTGATCATGTTGTAATTTCTATTTAATTTCATTGTATATAGATAAGTGTATAATCGTAATTCTATATTCGTGAACACGTGTCACTCATCCAATAAAATAAATCTGAATTATAAAATGAGTTTGAAAAAGAAAAAAAAAAAAAAATCATCTCCAAAATGAATCCTCATCACAAGACAAATAACTATTTTATTTGTTTTTGTAAAAATAAAAAATAAAAAATGAAACCTCTCTATATATAAATCTAAAGTTTACTGAGGTTTATTGTTCATCTTTGTTGTTTTTTTTATGTGTCAATTTTGTATGCTTAGCAATCTAGTTAGTCTAAATTCAGCAACTAATTCAAGATTCTAAGTTTCTAACCCACATAATGTGATGATAAGTGCACAACAAAAATTGAAGCTGGACTTTAGTAAGATATGGAATGCTTGGTCATGGGAGGTTGGCAAACATACAATAGATCACATGTATGGATTGCAAAGTAGAAAATTCACATGGCATCTCAAAGGATATTCTATCATATCATTATTAGAACCAACCCATCCAAAACCCAAATGCATAATTTTTTATAACATGTTGAATACAACATATTTAAATATTTATAATAATTTTTCAAATTTTTTGGTAATTTAGTGTCTGTTTGTAAAAACTTTAACAAAAATCCACATCCTAAATTGCCTGTTGACATAATGAATTTACTGCAAAACGAGAACCAACTTATTTACATATAAGCTCATTCCCAATTTGCCATCAGACAAATATTTTTTCCAATTGAACTTTTGCATCGTGTAATTTCTCGAAATGTACAAACTATTACAAATTTATATAATAATAATAATATGCTTTAAGAATGGTCGAACATCGTCATATTCCTCAGTGCCGATCAAGAATAAATCATCAATGAAAACAATCAGACACCAACACCAGATAATAACTCTACTCAAATATAATACTCTTAAAAAAAAAGAAAAAAAAAAACTCGATTTATATACATACATATCCTACTAAGAAAACAATACATCTATATACAAATCCCTAGTTAAAATTTTCAAATACAAAATCCTCCACACACTCTCTAAGAGCATCCACAATGCTTTGGGTCTCTTTTTGCATATGTGGCAAATAAATAGACTTAAGTCCATAATGACATGGACAAACCTAAACTAAAAAAACCAAAATCTATCCAATGCAAAATCAAAAAGTACTAGGTCTAGAATACATGACAACCAATAAAAATGCTCTAGTATATTTCATTTATTAAAAGAAAAATTAAATGAGGAATAAATGATGAGTGCTTGGGTTTGTACTTGGGTCTAAAATAGACCCAAGTGTGGACTAGGTCTCATTTTTTTATTGCCACATAAGCTAGACTAGTTCCACTTTTAATTGCATTGGAGAACACTTTTTTATAGACTAGGTCTATTTCTTACATGGCATGTAACTTTTTTCTAAGAAACCCAAAGCATTGTGGGTGCTCTAAAGTTCGAGTAATACTCTCGTTGACTTTTTAACCATTGAATTACACACTCATCCATACACTGTTATAAGCTTCCAACGGTTAAAATACATAGCATTGATATTATCCTACGAATTCTTTTCTTCTACTCAACATCCTTTGAAATTTCCTTAACCAGCATGGCCCGAGCCCGATTAATCGTGACAAGGCACAAGTAAACGTGCTCCTCAAGCTCCTCCACCTTCTTCCCCAGCCCGAACCCATCCTTCCTCATCTCCTTCAAAACCTCCAAACACACCCTGTCATCCAAACACGCCCTTACCATCCCCTTCCCGTGCTCGAACTCGTCCCCGAGCCGCCCCACGAGCCGGCTCATCGTCTCCAGGTCCCGGTCCAGTATGTACGCCCCCTTCGCCGCCGCGTCCAGCTGCCCCGCCGCCCTCCTGAGGTACCTCCCCCCGCACTTTACGAACCGGAAACCGAACCTGACCCTCCTCCCTCGCAGCCCGAGTACCGCGGGGCCCACAAGTATCGCGCCCAGCGTGTGCGCCGCCAGGAACACGGCGGCGGCCGCCAGCACCCCGCAGGCCGCCGCGCAGCAGACGCCGCTGGCCCGGTTGATTATCCGAACCGTCCGGATCTTCCTCGCAACCGCCCTCCTGCTTGATTTCAACTGACGAAGGACCGACGAGTGCCTGCCCCGAAGGTGTTCGATGTTTTGCCCCTTAACGTCAGAAAGGGGGTTTTGCTGAAAAACACTCGACCGGAGCTCGGAGAGTGCGAGGGAGCCGTCATGGCCGATGGAATCGATGATTTTAGCAATGGATCTGTAGCTGGTTCGGAGGTGGGTTAGGGTTTCGAGGAGGCGGCTGCAGAAATCGGAGGCCTCGGCACTAGTGTCAAAGTAGTTGAGGAGGAGCGATTTTAGGCCGTCCGATGATGATTTTGAGAAAAGGGGAGATGAGTCGAGGATTGAGGCTATGGCTTTCTGGCTCGGTTGGAGAAGAACTTGTGAGAAGCTGCCTGAATGGGTTATTTGGTCGGCCGGTGGTGGTGATAATGGCGGCGGTTTCTCTTTCACGAGCAGCTGGAATTTTGTGCAGCAATCGGCAAAAGATTGTGTCCTGACCGCGCATAGATATTCCTCATTGACGTTCAGGTTCGTTTTAGTTTTCTTGGTGTTATCATTACCTGCAGCGGATTAATTTGCAGCTCATGAGTATAAGATGAAATTACTAAATAAACAGAAACAAATAGGGTGTGACTTGTGAACAGCAACAAATGAGCTGTGAAAGTTTCGATTTTTCTTGCACACACCTTTGTTGGTAGCTCGAGTTTTGAATCTGGGCCACATCTTGTTTGGATTCTGGGATTTAAAGCTGCACCGGTTTTACGTTGTCTTCGATGAATGAAGCTTCTGTTGATCAAGAACTTATAACCGTGTGAACTGTCAGAATTGCGGCAAAACCTCGAAGAACAGGGTTTTTTTCTTCTCTATATACAACCTTGAGGAAACAAAATAATGGAAATAAGGGTTTTCTTTGAAGAACTTTAATCCTTTAAAGAATACTCTAGCTTCCTAAGTTGTGATCTCTTGCTCGGGTCAGTTCGTGGAAGATTTAGAGCCAGTAATTAAAGATGGAGGTTTGAGGTTTATTTTTGTGTTCATTAGATCATATATATAGCTTTGATCTCTCTCTCTCTCTCTCTCTCTCTCCTCTCTTTGTAGGTGAGAGAGAGAGATAGGGAGAGAGAGACTTGTCCGAGATGTTTGCTAAGTTTGAGGCTAATACAATGTAAGATGAGGCTTCTGAGAGAGGGTAAGGAAGGTTTTATCTTATCTGTATGTGTAGTAGAGTAGCGTGTGTTGCTTTTATTTCCCGTCACCTTGCTTTACATGCACAAATTGCATGACTACTATTTTTTGCTTGCATCATTAATATAGCAATGATTCTAATTAAGAATTATGCTACTTAGTCAACCTTCATTACAACTTGGTTTACAACCAAGTGTAATGGAGGCATTAAAAAAATATAAAAAATACTTTTTTAATGCCTCCATTACACTTGGTTGTAAACCAAGTTGTAATGGAGGTTGGCTATGTAGCATAACCCTTCTAATTAATCGGGTGAATAACTAATTTTTCATCATCCAATTTGTGAATTATTTCGTGTTTTAACTTTTAGGAACTTCCCTTTTTATGTTCGATCACTCTTTGTTATAAGAGTACTGCTATAAGTACATAATACTATACATAAGGGTGTACATAACACTTACCCACCGTGACACGAGTCAGATGTGTTCACTATACACATGTTAAGATCTAGCGATCTTTCAACCGTATACACGACTTGTATGGTATGATAATCTCTGTGTTGTGACATCCATAAAATTGAGTAGTCTTGGATCGTTCAAGGCTCTACGATATTAAAATATGTTATATGAAGATTTACTAAATATCCCTAAAAATTGATATTTATGTAAATTTGCATGTATCGGGTCCTTGATTGTGTATAGTTTTACTCTTTAACTAGTACAATACACAATACACTTGTATTACACGAGTACATGTTAAGAAATTTATATTTAAATAATAACAACAAAATTTGTTTTAATTTTTAACTACTTTTTTAAAAAATATATTATGATTTATATTTAAAAAGACACATGTCATTTGCACGACTTGCCATCTTATATTATAATAATGTTTTTAATTTATATCAGATAACTACTTTGCAGTGAAATTAGTTTAAATAATTTTATTTTTTGAATTGAAATTAATAGATAATTTAGTTTTAATAATAAAGATAAATAAATTATTTGTTTAGTTTGTATGTATACTATAGATGTCAAATCGAAGTTCATCAAAACATGATTTGATATATTATATGTAAAAAAATGATAATAAATAAAAAACTTATCTACTTTTAAATATTTCTAAAATTTAAGTTCGTAAATTTGTTATAATTTTAAAAGAAAGATGAGGAAAAATAAGAAAGATTGAAAAAAAATATGTATATATCTTATAATCATGTGTTCAATAGAAAATGATATTAAAACATTATTAATGTTTTTAAAAATGACCATAAGTATCCAATATATTTATGGATATTCCAAGTCTAGTTACTTTTGGATGTGAAGTAAATTAAAGTTCATACGAGTCAAACAACAAAGTTTAATAATTTGTCACATAAGATTTCGAAGCTTGTGGGTCTGCCACTTAACATCAACACATTCGAAAATAATATATAGGGGATCTACTTTTTTTATTGATAAATAATTTATTATTCATTATAAATAAAGGATCAAGTTGATTTTCTACAACCACGCTCTATTCATTCTCTCACATATGATTTCTGATTGAGCGTCAAATATCTATATATGAATCCTTCAAGTTGACTTGGTTTGTGATTCCGTGCGAAGCAATTCGACCGAAAGCTCGGTGGGTTGATCATTCAACCACATCGTCCTGCCACATGGAGTGGACATATTAATTTGTGTCCACCGTGAGCAGGGGAATAGGACCGTTATAATTCTTCATAGAACATTGATTTGTAAATTTTGAAGAATTTACACAAAGTAAACAAAAAAAAAATGTAGAAAATGACTAATTTATCCTTTATTTAAGTAAGGTAATTTATTATATTCTTTTGGAGATAAAATGGGACATTCAATTACTCAATTTGAATATTTGCATTATATATTAAGTTAAAAATAAATAAATACACTACCCTTATGAACTTTTAAGCTACAAAAAAATGCATAGTTTCTTATGAATTAGGATTAAAAAAAA
>CACSLK010027832.1:7739559-7754016 GCA_902706635.1 Striga hermonthica
AAAAAAAAAAAAAAAAAAAATAGCTGCTTGTAGAGTTGATTTAGGCTATCCCTATGTGGGGTTCACCATATGACCTGTGATGTGCAAGTGTACATAAGCCATAAAAGGGGCACACTTTCTTATTTATTGCATAATAAAAGCATATAAATTGGCAAACATATGATGTGTAAACCTCTATTTGACATCTACTTTGTTGGTTTGGTGATTAAATTTGTTAGCTGTCTTGTGGGTTTTTTCAAACAAGGATCCCAAATTAGAACTAGTGTGGTGTGAATGTGATGTATGTATGATAATTGATGCTGCACAATACAATTTTGTATCTAAGAACTATAAAGAAAGTGGTGAGATATAATCACAATAAATTTAATGAGGGGAGGCACTTTTAGGTATTGTGGTTGGAGTGTCTCCATGGAGATACTATAAGGCAATCTAAAAACAAAAAATTTTGTGTGAGGAAGTGATGTAGGGAAAGCGTACGAGTGAGAAGAATAAACGAGTAAACGAGATGAAAGCGTACGTGTGAATGTGAATGTGATGTATGTATGATAATTGATGCTGCACAATACAATTTTGTATCTAAGAACTATAAAGAAAGTGGTGAGATATAATCACAATCAATTTAACGAGGGGAGGCACTTTTTAGGTATTGTGGTTGGAGTGTCTCCATGGAGATACTATAAGGCAATCTAAAAACAAAAAATTTTGTGTGAGGAAGTGATGTAGGGAAAGCGTACGAGTGAGAAGGATAAACGAGTAAACGAGATACTCTCTCGTAAAACACGCAATACTCAACAATATCTTATTTCATTCAAAATCAACCATTTGATAACAAAGCAGAAGAACCCTTTAAATAATGCTCCTAACCGTAGACCTTAACTTGTCCAACAAGACAAGATCACTTATTAAACAATAATATTAAATCCTAACTTATTCTCTAAGACGTCTATTAAATAATAATAATAATAATAATAATAATAATAATAATAATAATAGATACTAATCTACACTATTCTCCTCTCGTTCGGAAGGCTTCGCCCTCAAAGCCGTTGCGCTCCCGTGATCGGTGTGTGGTGTAGAACACATAGTAGGAAACCTTCGTCGTTTCCCCCGGTCGAACACTAGGATGAATGTCGCACCCTCATGGTATCATCCCCTTGGAAAGACATATATGCAGTAGCCACACACAGAATTTTGAAGTCGTCGTGGGGACCAAAAAATAGCATGTGTTTGCAAGGTCGCAACAAATTCCCATTGGAGAAAATCTCGGGCCTACGCAATAGGATAACTACCGATCGAACACCAAATTCTTCCAACAGTTGAATTTCGATACTCGAAACATGATTGAATTCCTTCGGGCCCAGAGGCTGCTTATCGAAAATCGGCGGACCGTCGTAGAGACTGTCCAATTCACCGGTAAGACGCTCCTTCACCTCCTCGGGTTTTTCATCAAACACCGGTGGACCATCGTACAATGGTCCGTCAACTTGCTCGTCGTCGAATTCGGGGATGTCAACGCGAAACAGACCCTCCCATTGACCATATTTGCTATCAAGTCTCCAATCGTGTCGGGCACGATATATATTCGCCAGCGAAGGCTGCCTCCTCGCGCTAGCTCCTATCGCTGCGTTGATCGCCGCCGTCCACAAAGACTGGGCCCCGTCGCCGCATGTCACCTCCGCCATATGCAGCAAAGGGGTTTAACTCGACGGTCGGGGGTGGAAAATCGTCGAAGGGATTCACCTCCGAGACTGTCTCCTCACCGTCTTTGTCGTCGGACGGTGGTTGCAGAGATCCCCGACGGGGCGCCCCGCCTGGACCACGGCCTCCACGTCCTCCGCGAATTCTCCTGCACACGCCTGGATTGCCGGCGTCACGGTACGTTTGCTTGTCTCGAACCATGGTACAGATAGTTAGACGTATGTCCCCAATCTCAGTAGACAGATCTGCAATCTGAAGACCCATCATCTTGAGCTGGCGGCCAAACCACTCGGTCCGGCGGCTCAGGTTGTAGATGGCGGCGACACGTCTGTCGTTTGCAGCATCTTGTCTTCGCGACAACATCGTGAATCGTACTGACTTTTGATACCAACTTATGTAGGGGAAGCGTACGAGTGGGAAGGATAAACGAGTAAACGAGATACTCTCTCGTAAAACACGCAAAACTCAACAATATCTTATATCATTCAAAATCAACCATTTCATAACAAAGCAAAAGTGCCCTTTAAATAAGGCTCCTAACCCTAGACCTTAACTTGTCCAACAAGACAAGATCACTTTTTAAACAATAATATTAAATTCTAACTTATCTCTAAGACACCTATTAAATAATAATAATAATAATAATAATAATAATAATAATAATAATAATAATAATAATAATAATAATAATAATAATAGATACTAATCTACACTAGGAAATGTAACGATTGAATAGGTTGATCCGTCTCTTTTTTTTTAGAAAATCGACATTTTTACAAAATGAAATGTCATACTTACTTATTTTTAAGAAACGTGACATCTTGATACGAAAGCACAATTGGAAAGATTGAGTTAAGCGCAAGTGTAGGCGTTCGTCAGCACCCGAGGGCCTCGATTTTTGTGTAGGTGCTCAGACAATTAGATGTTGCTTGAGTGGATATATCAAGTGGCGCCCAAGCGCCTAACAATTGGATATGTCTAACAACAGTCTTACAATTTAACTAGAAATGTGTAGATAGATGATATCAAAGTAACAAATAGTGAAAATTGGGTATTTGATATCATATTTATCTTCAAAAGATTCTATAGATAGATATATCTCTAACTGCAAAAGAAGACCATTTGGATTACCGTTTACCACGAACTAATGAGTAGAGCTGTTAATCGAACGAGTTGCTCGTGAGTTCGCCTTGACTCGTTAATGCTCGAGTTCGACTTGACTCTTGCGATAAATGAGCTAAGTTCAAGCTCAATGAAAGGTCGTTTCATTTACAAGTCAGGTTCGACTCGACTCTTTAAGGCTCAATATTTTTTTTTATTTAATTTTGTAAAACTAAGATCGTTAAATCTCAAGATCAGCTCGTTAAAATTCAAAATTAAATTCGTTAACACTGATAAGTTGACTGAGCTTGAGCTCGATTTTTGGCTCGTTTACTTAACAAGTTGAGCGAGGCCAAACTCGGTTCAACTTGTTTACACCACTATGAGTACCATACTTTATTCAAAGGTGTCACTTTTTACTTGTCAAAATAGGAGAAGTTACATACAATTAGTGAACCTAGTTTTTGGTGTTGTGGTCAAAGAGTACTATTGGTACTTATTACTAGAAAGACAACATAGGCATCAAATGCTCTAATAAAGTGTAGCAAGAGGACAAATTTCACCATTGACAAACCATTGAAAAGTGAGTGGAATGCCTTTGTTTATGGACATAGTATATAAATCATGATTCATGGCACATGCAATGAGTTCACATCCCCTTGTCTCTTTCTATTGTTTGATTTATTTTTTTTAATATTTTTTTTTTTACCTTAACATTTTGTTTTGTAACATTAATTATATTGTTCAATCGGGTTATTAATATGAAGGATCTTCGTATTGCTTCTTTTAAACCTAGTACATACAAGTTTAAGGTGTTCTTACATACATGTTTAAGGTGTTCTTAATTTTGTGCTCTATTATGCATATATGGCACAATGTTTTCGAACCCAGGCACAATGTTTTCGAACCCAACCCGAATAAAGATCCATCCCGAACTCCATGTAATCGGATTATTTGTTCAACTGTTGGATAATCAGGTTCATTGTAAAATCAAATAATTAGTTTAGGAATTTTTGAACACATAACAATAGCAAAAATACTTTTACTATATATTTTTTTTTTTTTGGTACAAGACCTTCCGGTTTATGGATCCACAGGGGAACCGACTAAACCGGAATCGACTATATTATTATTATTATTATTATTGTTATTAAAACAGTTCGAAAGGCCAACTCGGCCTTGGTTTATCTGTAGGTCAATCGTTAGTTATTTCTAACCAAAAGAGACATTTGATTTGATCAGAATCAGTCTATAAATATTCATTAGAAATTAAAGAGGAATTTGCATCCCTTACAACTAGTTATGACTTTTATTACACTTATATGCCTTTTATTTTTTTATTTATAAAATTGCCCAACTAAGCTAAAATTATTTCAATAATACCTCAATTTGGGATGTAACAGTTATTCCCTATTTTCTTGGCTTATTAAATGGTAATCCGATTCGTAATTGAAATTAAAGATTTCTTTTACCTAAAAATTGAAACTCTTACTGCAAACAACACACCACCCACGTCTCCTTTATCTCTCTCTCTCTCTGCAAAACCGCATCCGCCCCAAGCCATCCCCATCCGCCTCCGACTCCTCGCTCAAGCACCGCCGCCCCGCGGACAAGAACATCCGTCGATCATCTCCCGCTGTCATTTGCAGTAGTTTATTCTTGTTTAAGGTATATTCTCAAGTTCGTTTGCTTTGACTGCCTTTGCCTTTCTTTTCTTTTACAATTTAAATGTCGTGTCTGTTACTTCTCGTTTTTTATTTTCTCCTCACTCATTTTGTTGGCCGTAACATGTAGCAAGTTTCTTTAATCCTTCCCAAATTTCAACATCCTTTTAATCTGATTTGTTGAAACAAAGTATTTGAATTGTTTTTTTCTTTTGTTCCTTTTGAAGTTTTATGTTTATTGGTTCCCAAATTGTATGGTTTTTTTATTATTTTTTCTTTTGTTCCTTTTTAAATTCTTTTGTTCCTCGGGATTTTTTAAGTATTGTAATTATGTGTTGGACCTTTAGTTGATTCTTATTGATTGGTATATGTTTTATTGATAACCGAAATTTATTTTTTCTAATTTGTTTATGAAAACCATGTGGGATTTGGGAGTGGAGCTCGGGAAGGTGAAGAGGAAAAGGTTCGCCGACGGGGAGATTTAGGGGCTGTGACGTTTACATTTTCAGTTGGAACTTATATATCATATAAAGCCCTAACAAATTGTTCTTTGTACGTTTTCTTTATATGTAGCGTGTATATGCAGTATATGTGTAGTATATGTACATCTTAGGGATGTGTACATTTATTGAACATTTAGTTTATGTTTGGTATATTGTTTGTACAAATTAGCTTGTGAATGGATAATTTTTTTATGTTTTCAATATTTATTCATAGTTTATGTTTGGTATATTAGAAGATTTTTTGTTGAACACAGCACATATATCACTAATAAAAAAAACCAGTTGGGTATATGTTGAAAATGTATATAATTTGAAGGTATATTTACAAACTGAGTTGGGTATATGTCAGGTATATCCGAGTATATCCGAAGTAAATTTTCTCTGGTTATCTGTTTAATAATTCCTTTTTTTCTTGGGTTATATGTTGGGTATATCCGAATATATCCGAAGTAACTTTCCTCAGTATATGTTGCACATATACTGAATATGTACTAACATAAACTCAAAATATACCACCTGGCGAATGCGTGAATTATATAATTTTTGCAGTATACACTGAATATATACTAACATAAACTCAAAATATACTACCTGACGCTGCTTTGAATTACAATGTACAAGTTGCGTGAATTAAGAAATTAATAAATGAATCAGTTATTATTTTTCTTTTCTCTCTCTTAATCAAGTCCACAAAAAGGGGGATGGAAGTTGAATATATATGGTAACTGCTATTGATGCAATCTCATAAATAAATTAGTTTCATTAGGTATAATTAAAAATACTTTCATATTAAGGTAAATTTGAAAATATTTGTATATCTTATAGGAGGACTAAAAATTTCCCGAAATTAAATTTAGAAAACAAAATTAATGTGAATTTAGCCCATAAGACTAGTGGGCCGAAGATTGAGGCTACAATATTCTTGGACATCCTATGAAAGCCCAATGGACCACTCTAATAGCTACGCGGGAAATTTGCATGTCTCCTTCAAGATTTAGAATTAATTGCAAAAAGACAACTTCAAATAAAATAATTATATCTTTACCTAAACCATCAACATTACCTATAATAACGCCTGCTTTCCGTTACCTTATCAGGCCAAAGCATCTTCTCTCTCTCCCCGTGAATTCTGGCATGTTGTTAAAAAAAAAAAAATCCTTTTTTAATTATGGTAAATTGCGTAGTTTTAATATTTTTAATTTATGTTCAACAGTTTAGTTTATGTGTGCAGTAAAGTATATTTTTGGTTTATGTTCAATATATTTTATCTTTATGTTCAGTTTATTTTGGGTTTATGTTCAACAATATATTGTTCGGTTTATGTTCAGTATGTATATTTCACGAACCACTCACGATTTTGGAGTATATTTCACGTCACAATATTTTTGGAGTATATTTCAGTACGTCGATCATTTTTTTTTTGTTTTCATTGTTATACACACAACAAAAAAAAAGAAGAAGAACACAGATGGGGCGTCGATATACTGGACATATACTGTACATATACCACAACACAACACAAACGATAGAGGCGCAATCAATCTGCGATCTTATTCTTAATAAAATTATGCAAATATACCACAAAAAAAAGTAAAAAAGTTGACAGATCGATTAAAATCAATGTATATTTTTTCCTCCTGTCAGGTAAAAAAGTATATATTCAACATATACTGTACATATACTATACATATACCACATCGCAGCACAAACGATAGAGGCGCGATCGATCTTTTTCTTAAGAAAAGTTACGCAAATATACCACAAAAAAAAGTTGACTGATCGTTCTTCACCCGTTTGTTTGCTGACCAACTAGTCATCGTCGTCTTCTTCATCCTTGGGCGCCGGTTTCCTTTCAATCTCGGTTTGGTCATGGATCTTCTCTTTCACCTCGGATATTTGCGATTCCTTTGTCTGTAACCGTTGATTCTAGAATAGCTGAGATGAACAAAAACTGATAAAATATCTAGGATGAACCGAAGGCTATCAGATTTCACAGAAAAAAAATTGCGATCCGAAACTGAGAGAGATGGTGAACGCTGGCGGAGGTTTTCACGGAGAGATACAATTGATTATTCCGATTTACAGAGAGAGAGAGAGTAAGTTCCTCCTATTTATTTGGTAAGTATATCTCAATTATTGATCTCAAATGTATTTAATTTCCCAAAAATTGCTTAGTAACGGTTAAAAGGACTTGCAACTTATTAGTTATTAGGTATATTTGCAATAATTTGTAGTTGGTTTGACTATTTTATAAATAAAAATAAAATAAATGTATAAGTGTTATATAAATTGAATATGATTGTATAGGGTACAAATTCCTCTAGCTACAATTTTTCTCGTAAGGTCTGGACTGAGTTGGATAATTGACGCATGTGAGCAATGGTTCACCCAAAAAATAACTACAAATTTAACGTTATGAAATTTTCAAATCAAATCGTACCACAATGCACATAAATTGGTTTTTCTCCATTTCGGGTTCCGCTCATGAATACCCCCATAGGGTCGATAAAATTAAAAAATGGAACTTGTAAAACAAAATAAGTAACTGAAACTAGGGGTGTTCACGGTCTGGATTGGTCTGGTTTTAGCCCAAATTATGACAAAACCTGATCTAATGGTTATTTTTTTATCGTCCATAACCGGACCAATTTTATTTTTTAACCGGCCACAATCCAGACTGATGGGTGCGGAATCCAACAATAATAAATTTTTGCTTTTAAAATAACTGTAGTAGTGGTAAACATGATCGTATCTACAGGGATTGGCTAGACAAAGTATTGATGCAACTATTTGTGAAAGAAATAAAAATAAAAATGATGGGGGGTTTGATGATTTTATCTAACTAAGAAAATAGAATAAAATAAAACTAAAATCAAACTAGATACAAGAACAAATGAGTGATTAGAAATAAAGAAGATATCTAACCAAAGGAAAAACTCATAGAATTGGTTCAACGATTCGATCATGGATGCAAAAATAATTCTCCTATTCTCGATTAAACCGGTTATGGTTATTGGTACGACCTAACAACTTATCCTTCCTTACTTGTTCAATAATCAGGATACGATCTCTAATTATTTCTCTAATCAATAAACAACCCTAGATACGATCATAGGATTTAATCTATCAACAGCATTGAAATCTAGAAGGACCACCAATTCTAGCCAACAAACACACATGTAGGATCATTAGACTAGATCATATATCTCCCTAAGCATACAATTGAAAACCCTTAGTAATCAACTATGCTATTTGCCACAAATATTAGAACGATCAAACAATTACGGATTTAACTGTCCTAAATAACGATATGCGTTTCAACAATCGAACAAATGGCCAATTTGCATCAATCAATCAGAACACAATTGGTAATAATCACAAGAGATATATAATAAAAGAGAATAGGGAATAGAAATTCAATTAGATCTCACCAATCATGAAAAACCAAATCTAGAATAATCCTTTGGCTATCCTTTGGCTGGAAAAATAATTTAACTATCCATAAACATTGGGAGAAGTCTCCCAATTATTCATGAAAAATAAAAGAAAAGAAGAAAAGAAAAGAAGAGAAGATGGTGTGTCGTAGAGAGGGAGGAAGAAAAGAAGAGATAAGATAGATATAAAATCTAACCGTCTAGTTTTTTTATTAAAACCAGTCTAATCCTAATAGAAAATGCGTAAAAAATAAGAAAGAGATCATTCTCTCTCTAAAATATCATAATAAAATAATAATAGTCCATAAATAAATAAATACTCATAAATGTGTTATTATTCTCTTTCCAACTTGAGACTCCTTCCTTCTTCCAACCCTCGTAGGAAATTAGCGTGCCCACGCCTTAGCTCAAATTCGTCTCTTTTGCCCTTTAATCATCATAAATTCCAAATTCCAAGATATCCTACAAAAAATATAGAAATCAATTAAAATCAATAGTTAAGCTTAAATAAACACCAAAAAAGTATGGAAAACATGACAATTAACATGCCAAGAATACGACTTATCACAGACGGTCATTTTTAGCGGTTAATCGGTTAAATCCAAAATCCTTGTTTTGGGACTTCAATATTTATTTTTTTTCTTTTTGGGTTTAATTTTTATTTTTCAACTTTGGTCCCAAAAAAAAATTATTTGGGCCCAAAAATTAAGCAAAACAACAATAATGAAATAAAAAATACATAATTCATCTCAAAAAATTAGGAAGAGGAGGTGGGAAAAATTTGAAAATGAAAAAACGAAGGTGAGAAAAAGTGAAAAGTTATAGTGTCTTACAAAATTAAAACAAAATGCCAAAAAGTGAAAGTGAATGTATTGTATTTGTCGGCCATAGTGAATGACAGAATATATATATATATATATATATTTATTTGTTATATTTTTTTAATATTTACCGACACGGTCCGATAAAACCGGCAGTTTGCCGCAGGTAATCCGTTAACCGGACCGGTTATTCTGAATTTTTTAAAAAAATTAACCACCAGATTTTTTAAGGTTCTTTTAACCGACCATTTAACCGATCCGCGATCCAGATTGACGGTTTTTTTGGTTAAAATCAGACCGTGAACACCCCTAACTGAAACATACCTCCAACCCATGAAAAAAATCGAAGCGAAATTGAATTGGAAATTTCTACACTAAAATAATAAACTTTGATATAACACTCATAATAGTTCGACAATCTAGCTTGAGCATTCAACTCGGCTAGACCAGAATGGGAGAGCTATGGTTTGTTTATAAGTAAGTTAGGGGTGTGCGAAATCGATCCGTAATTGAAAAACTGAGTAGAACCGATATATTTGATGCGGAGTGGTTTGATTTGTTTAAGATTGCGATTTTGCTATGCTAGGCCTTAAAAAGTCGCAAAAATTCGGTGTGGATCATTTTTATGGTTAGATGGTGCGGTATTAACCGAACCGCACCAAATAAAGTTTATGTTAAACACCTATATATATATTATAAGAATATATTAAACAAATTTTGTTTTGGTTACATTTTTTTGTTGTTTTATTTATTTTTTATTACTCGCGGTTAACCGAGCTGAACGACACCGAAACCGAAAATTTTAGTTAGGTTTTGTCTCTATAATGGTGCGGTTCAGTTTGAAATTTTAGAAATTTTCAGTTTTCATTTTTTTATCTTTTTGTGGTTTGGTGCGGTATTCACCGAAACACACCGATGCTCGCCCCTAAGTAATAAACCAGTCAAGAAGCTCGTACTCGAGCTTAAGGTACTGGCCAATCGGAAGAAAACGACCTGGGGGTACTGGCCTCCAAGAGCCCGACAATAAAGTCGACCTTGTGGGATGGAGGTTGTAAGACCTGAGGCTAGGCTAGATCTGAAGAGGAGGTCATGTTCGACCTAAGTTAAGTCACAACAAGCAGGTCAGGAGGTCGTGGTTGCGGCCTGAGCACCTAAGGGCTGCGTGGTAAGGGGAAAAGAATCATACTTAGAAGAAAAGTATCACTTGATCAAGGAGACTTGCCCAGATAGAGACATGGTAAGCTATAAAATGTGATCTGGTTAGATCTCTTTCCTAACAAGGATTTCCTTGGGCATCAAGACATAAGGATGTCATGTTCTTATTCATTGGAAAATCGCATATTCTATGCCCTAAGTAACATATTCTCGTATAGATATTTGTTGAGCTAGTTCTGACTTGAGCATTAGGGGTTTTCCGCCAGAACCCCCTCCCATCGTATTGCAAATTACAGGAGCTCAAAGACGTAGGAGATTCACAGCGTATGCGGTTCAACTCAGTTCGCAACGAATAGTGACGCAATAAATTGGCGCCGTCTAGGACTAACTTTGGTCTATTTACCGGCTATAAGGGACTAATAATTTTATCCTATATAAGGGTGTCATGTTCTTGTTCATTGAAATATCGCATCTTCTATGCCCTAAGTTACATATTCTGGTGAATATTTGTTGACAGAGTTCTGATTTGAGCATCGGTGATTTTCCATTAAGACTCCCTCTTGGCGTATTGCAGGTCACCAGAGCTTAAAGACGAATGAGGTTCACGACGCTGACGATTCAACTCGGTTGGCAACGAATAACGACACAACAAATTGAACTACACTAAGTCGCATAGTTTGATTCGATTCTTCCATTTTGTCTCAATTTGGGTCATCCTTTTTTGGGAATAAAACTTGCAAGTTAAGACACCATTTAAAAAAGTTCAGTTTATGGCCCGATTGAGTCATTTTTTTAATGAGAACAATTTCAATTTGATCGCGTTTAGTAATGATCAGAAGCTAATTTATAGTTTATTTAATTAACTTATAAACTTATTGTATCAAACTAAGTTTGAGGTATGCTTGATAAATCTAGTTGAAAAGTTTACATATAGTTGATAAGCTACGTGATAGTTCGTAAGTTAATTTCAAGTTTATGAGTGTTTGGTAAGTACCGTATATATTATTTAGTTAGCTTATAAAGTTGTTTTATTTAAATAAGATTAGTTTGGTATGATGTATTTTTTAAAAAAAAAATTGAACTTGTCACATAAGATTCACTATGTAGCTTTTCATAAAAGTCCGTTATAATTGTTATTTAAGCCGATTTATCAGGTAATTTTACCAAACACTTATATCTTATCAGTTAACGTTTCAATCATAACTATAAGTTATCAATATAAGCTTGAAATTCAATTATTAGATATAAGCTATTATTATCAAACACACCATATATGTGATAGCTTATGACTTATGATTGAACGATTAGATGATGTAATAAAAATATTTTGTAAGATTGACTTATAAGTTAGCTGCAAGAAAAATACTTAAACATTTTTTTCTGAAAAATTACAAAAGTAATGTTTGATAAATATAATTGAAAAGACTAGTTGATAGTTGATAACATATAAATTTAGTTTGTGGTGCTTAATTAATATTTTTTTAAATCAAATTTATCTTATAATTTTCTTAAAATATATAGTGCATCTCATAAAAAATTTATTTTAATAACTTTATCAAATGTTTTTATTATGTTGGCTAGTTTTTTCATCAATTTAGCCCTAATTTATAGACTATGAGTAAATGAGTAATGCCCTCCTACGGCGGACACATGTTAATATGTCCACAATTTATGTGGCATGCATACATTGGTGATGTTTAGTTTTTTCATCAATTTAGCCCTAACTTATAGACTATGAGTAAATGAGTAATGCTCTCCTACGGTGACCGCATGTTAATATGTCTACCGTTTATATAGCATGCACACATTGGTGATGTTTACATCACCAATATATGCATGCCACATAAGCTGTGGACATATTAATATGTGTCCGCCGTGGGTAGGGAGCATTATGAATGAGTCAATTTTCAACTAGATTTTTTTTTTTTAAAAAAAAACTTGATTTATCAAAACTGAAAAGGCGCTTCCTCTCACATCCTTACACGTATCACCCTGCTGGCGCTGCAAACCAAAAAGAAACCCCTGATATTCATCTCTCTCACTCTCTCTGTTGCACATAAAAAAAATCATCAAAAAATTACAGTGCAAAACCCTAGGTAGGTTCCTACCTCTGCACACACACTCACACGCACAATCATCACATGCGCCTGCATTTCGACACGCACACACTCTTATATATATATATATATATATATATATATCTGTTTATCAATCTAGTTTTCTACTTTTTTTCATGGTAAGTTGGTAACTGATAAATATATATTCACATCTGTTCACACTCATCCAGGGGACGAAGGAAGGAAGGAAGGAAAGCGATAGCGCGACATTTGGGGACGGTCGGTACCGACTGACCTTCAATTTCTCGACGAATTGTGTTCACTTTAATGGCGTCGTCGAAGCTCATGGCTTCTTCGACCTCGCGAAATTCGGATCTCAAGCGCAAGCTCTCCTTGCCTTGTGGGTCGGCCGATTTTCTCCGAATCAACACCGGCGCCGGCGGTCGCGACGGTTTGGAGGCCGAACCTATGAAGGAGGACCGGTTGGGGCGGAGGAATTTCATAGAACTGAACTCGGTTCCGGATGAGGATGAGGATCAGGATCAGGATCAGGATCAGGACCATCCTCTTGCCGGCGGGGCTGAGCAGAGCTCGAGCGCGCAGCTGAAGGCGGAGATCGCGCTTTTGGATGAGGCCGGAGCTGTTACGCCCATTGGGGACGGAGGATTCGAGCCCCCAAGGGTGGTTAGGAAAACGGTGGACGACGTGTGGAGGGAGATTGTGGCTGGGAAGAAGAACGAGAAGCAGCCGAAGGAGGAGATGATGACTCTGGAAGATTTTCTGGCCAAGACTGGCGCGGAGGAGGAGGAGAAGGTGGCAGGGGCAGCACCTGAGACGAGTGGCGTTTTGGGGGTGAAGGAGGAGCAGTTGAGCCGGGGGGTTTATGCCTACGAGACGAAGTCTTGTGTTGCCGGGGTTGATATGGGGATGGGGTTGGGTGTGGAAGTTGGGAGTTTGGGCAGGGGGAAAGGGAAGAGGAGTATGAGTTTGTTGGAGCCTCTAGATAAGGCAGCTCAGCAGAGGCAGAGAAGAATGATCAAGAACAGGGAGTCTGCCGCGAGGTCAAGAGAGCGTAAGCAGGTGGGGTTTTAGTCCTTTTTGTATTGGTTGTTCTTGCAAGCGAGGTGAACAGTGGTGTGGTAATTTCTTGCTTTTTTTCTATGATTTTATTTAGGCATATCAAGTGGAATTGGAGTCCATGGTGGCACGACTAGAAGAAGAAAGGGAGCGATATCTGAGAGAGAAGGTAGTTCTTTCCGTTATTCTTGTTTTCATATTGACAACTGTATGAGTTGCTGGTGGATATGATTGTGTTGGCGTTAATTTACTATTGCTCGACTAAAGAGCTGTTTTGATTGATCTAGATCGATTGGAAGTTAGACGATCCAAGTTTGTTTCTAATGTTTGGTTTTATGGGTCTTTTGATGTTGACATATGTCTCCGTATATTGCGCTTTCATGATATCACTAGGTTCTCGAAACCGTTGATTTCTTGGTCGTTGGCTGTGGTTTATTTTTGTCCATATAGAAATCCTAGGCAGCTACTTTATTTGTGAATGGGGCGTGTCCCCTGAGATTTGGGGTCAACTATTAAGGACAGTTGTTGATTATATCAATGAGGCTATTTCTTATATGGTATGCATTTTTGTTTTCCCTGTAAGGCCATTGGTGAAGGCTAGAAGATGCCAACTTGTGGTTGGTTATTTCGTGCATAGCATATTTCTGTTTTCTATCATTCTGTTAGAAATAATTGCTCACGTATGGGCAACGTTCGTGAGAATTGGTGGCATGTCGTTATGTGGCATTTATGTAGCCACATTTAACTAGTCAACGTGACATTGGTCAAGTGCCAATTTTTGGTATATCCATAAAAAATCTCCAACACCTTCAGCTTACGTCAGGCACGTACGTCAAACATGCGGCGTGCCAATCCTTGGTATAGATGCCAGCTGTATATCCATCAAAATCCTAAAAGTCCATTTCGTAGTTATATTGACGCTGTTTTCTTTCGAAACACTCTTCCCC
>CACSLK010027832.1:7777647-7800900 GCA_902706635.1 Striga hermonthica
TGTTATTTTTCTTTTTACTACATTTTAGTTACTTTTATATATATACAATAGTTATTTCTATACATCTTAAATATTTATCTATATATGTATGTATATAATCGAATGGATGATTATAGTTTTATCACATCCAATCCAATGATATTACTAGTTTTGTCTATTACATTACTGTGTAAATATTCGACACATTGCTTGTTGTTTAAAGTCAATTAGATATCTTAGGAAGTAAATAGAAAAATTGTCAAGCATTCTATAATACTAATAGTTAGTCAAATAATCTAGGAAGTTTTACAAAAAATTAATCAAATAGGTGAAATAGAGATATATATTATATTTTTACTATTATTTTTTAATAATAATATTGATTATTAAGCTAGGAATTAAATACATCTTGCCTTGAGTTATTATAATATATATATATATATATATATATATATATATATATATATATATAAATATATTCATGAAGAAATATTTTCACGCATCCTCTATTCGTAAAGCTAAATCATTATATATTCATATTAAGAAATATTTTTTTACACGAAAAGCAATATATACATATATTTCTTAACAAATTTATACATAATGGATTCAACTGACTACGAATTGGATTCTAATAGCTCATCATCAACCGACGATGCGTTTTCTCTAACCAAGCAACTAATAGACAAGTCGTTAGGAGATGATACAGTTTTTGACGAATTGAACTGCGAGGTTGTACAACAAACTTGTTCGTTTCACATTTCTGTGATAATTTCTTTATTCTTATTAACAAGCACCTCACGCCCTCATGGTGGGACGACTAGCAATAGACGCTACCTTCATCGAGATAGGGAAGGACATCATGATTTAATTATTAATGACTATTTCAAAGGCAATGACTCAAAGTACACACATGAACATTTTCGCCGTCGATTTTGGATGGATATAGAACTATTCAAATGTATTTTACAAGCAATTGAAAATTACGATGACTATTTTACGCAAAAGGTTGATGCAGTGGGGAAAAAAGGGCTAAGTCCTCTACAAAAAATGATCGCGGCAGTACGCAATAATAAAAAATTAAAATTTGACAGTAAGAATATGAACAGTCAAATTCTTTGTACAATGCACCACACTTTCTTTCGTAGGGATTTTGTTAAACTAATTTTTAAACGCATCTTTTTTTAAACGCACTACTCTCTTTCATATTTGTTACTGTGATTCTGCTGATTTTTAAACTTGTAATAGATTGAACGAGTTTTTAGTACTTGTTATTGGGCTTCTGTTAATAAATTGAACGAGAGTTTTTAGTAGCATTGAACAACGAGTTCTCCTGGTTAATTTGTTATTACACATAAATACACCATGAGATATTAAATAATAACTCTAACCTCGTGAAATCTGATTTTAAAATATGTAGAGACTCGTTTTAAATGTACTTGGAGATTCATATGTGTTCATATATCACTTCACAATACAAGATAAAGTATAAAAACATAATTTAGCATCCCAATCCAACCGCCCGTGGAGAAAAAGTATAAAAACACAATTTAGCGTATAAATCAAAGAAAATCTTCATAAATCAATCACACAAAATCCAAAACAAAAAACAAATTCCAAACCCTAGACAATATAAAAACACAATTAGCATATAAATCAAAGAAAATCTTAATAAATCAATAGCAAAATCATAAACAAAAAAAACCAAAACCCTAGACATGTATAAATAACCAAATCTCCCATTCTCTAAAATCCCTTCCTCAAATCGAAAAATAATTCTTCAATTCATATACGTTACTTTTTTTTGCGATCAGGTTTGTTATTTTTCTTTTTACTACATTTTAGTTACTTTTATTTATATATACAGTAGTTATTTCTATACATCTTAAATATTTATATATATATGTATGTATATAATCGAATGGATGATTATAGTTTTATCACATCCAATCCAATGATATTACTAGTTTTGTCTATTACATTACTATATAAATATTCGACACATTGCTTGTTGTTTAAACTTTAAAGTCAATTAGATATCTTAGGAAGTAAATAGAAAAATTGTCAAGCATTCTATAATACTAATAGTTAGTCAAATAATCTAGGAAGTTTTACAAAATTTAATCAAATAGGTGAAATAGATATATATATATTATATTTTTACTATTATTATTTAATAATAATACTGATTATTAAGCTAGGAATTAAATACATCTTGCCTTGAGTTATTATAATATATATATATATATATTTATATATATTAATAAAAATATATTCATGAAGAAATATTTTCATGTATCCTCTATTCGTAAAGCTAAATCATTATATATTCATATTAAGAAATATTTTTTTACACGAAGAGCAATATATACATATATTTCTTAACAAATTTATACATCTTTTATACTATTTGACTAATAAATTCCTTATTAACATATATATTTTCAACGCAGGCTTATTTATACATAATGGATTCAACTGACTACGAATTGGATTCTAATAGCTCATCATCAAGCGACGATGCGTTTTCTCTAACCAAGCAACTAATAGACAAGTCGCTAGGAGATGATACAGTTTTTGACGAATTGAACTGTGATGTTGTACAACAAACTTATTCGTTTCACATTTCTGTGATAATTTCTTTATTCTTATTAACAAGCACCTCACGCCCTCATGGTGGGACGACTAGCAGTAGACGCTACATTCATCGAGATAGGGAAGGACATCATGATTTAATTATTAATGACTATTTCAAAGGCAATGACTCAAAGTACACACATGAACATTTTCGCCGTCGATTTCGGATGGATATAGAACTATTCAAATGCATTTTACAAGCAATTGAAAATTACGATGACTATTTTACGCAAAAGGTTGATGCAGTGGGGAAAAAAGGGCTAAGTCCTCTACTAAAATGATGGCGGCAGTACGCATGTTGGCGTATGGTTGTGCAACTGATCTCCTTGATGAATATGTGCAAAGTGGAGAAAGCACGACAATTGAGAGCTAAAAACATTTTTGTGATGCTATCACTGGAGTTTTTGAAAAACAATATCTGAGAAGTCCAAATATGTATGACATTGCTAACTTATTAAAAGAAGGCGAGGCTCGGGGATTTCCAGGTATGCTTCGCAGTTTAGATTGCATGCATTGGCATTGGAAAAAATTATCCTACGGCGTGGCACGTTACTCACACAAATGGTTTTAAGAGAGTTCCAACCCTTATTTTAGAGATTGTTGCTTAAAAAAGTTTATGGATATGACATGCATATTTTGGCATGGCTGGTACAAACAACGATTTAAATGTCTTAGATAGATCTCTACTATTTGATGATATCATTAATGAAATTGCACAACAATGCGACTTTGTAGTACAGGGCAACCGCTATAGCATGGGATATTATCTATCTGATGGTATTTATCCCCAATATGCCACTTTGATCCAGACAATAGCTCATCCGTCATCTATGAAGGAAAAAAATATTTGCAAAGCATCAAAAAGCTGTGCGAAAGGATGTAGAACGAGCATTTGGAGTCTTACAAAGTAGATGGCATATAATTAAAGGTCCATCATGTATGTGGAATGCCAAAAAATTTAGAAAAATAATGAAGACTTGTATCATTTTGCATAACATGATTATTGAGTCTAAACATGACCAAAGCATTAATCCCGAAAGTTGGCTACCTCATGGAGATGATGGAATTGAGAATGTTCCCCCGAGCATGATTTCACCTTTCTTTTATCGCGGATGAATACTAGAATAAAACAAGTTCAAGACAGAAAGGTGCATAAAAACTTGAAGAAAGATCTTATCGATCACTTGTGGGAGTTACACGGTGGCCATCAAATAGATTGATATTTTATTTATGAGTTTTCAGCTTTTAAAATTTTACTTTGTCCAACAATTTCGAATGTTATGAGTTTGTTAGTCGCTTTACCTTTAATTTTACAATTGTGTTTTCAAACCGTGTCATGTTTACACAAAAAAAGTTCGTATACAACTGTCAGTTTTAAATAATAAACTGATTTTATTGGTAGTGAACTAGGAGATATATCATATACCATTGGAAAGCCAAAAGAGTATAGTTTTTAACAAAAAAAAAAAAAAAAAAAAAANAAGTCAAAAATATTAAGTATAGAAAGAGTTATGGAAGTTTGAATAAAGTCTGACGAAATTTACTAGTTGCTGGAATTTGAACACGTAAGACATAATCCGATTTTAAAGAATAAACTAATTTTATTGGTTGCAAAATACAAGACATATGATATACCATTGTAAAGCCAAAAGAGTCTAGTTTTCAAAAAAATAAAAAAATAAAAATAAAAATAATAAAAAAAATAGAAGTAAAAAATATTAAGTATAGAAAGAGTTATAATTGTGTTTTCAAACTGTGTCATGTTCACACAAAAAGTTCATGTACAACTGTCAAGCCAAAATAGTCTAGTTTTCAACTAAAAAAACGACATTAAAAAATATAAGTATAGATATAGTTATCGTAGTTTGAATAAAACATGACAAACTTTACTAGTTGCTGAAATTTGACCCATAATGCATTTCTTATGATGAATAACAAATTACTTTATGTTGTTGGATCAAGATAAACTTTACGGCAAGAAAAAAACAACAACAAAAATGTGTACTGCTCACTTGAAGATTTGTAGTTGTCCAAGAACTAATTGTCAAGTAAAAATTTCAAATATATTTCCACATGGATATTGTTCCCTAATCAATAATAATTGCTTGGAACTGAATTAATAACCACTCAATTCAACCAAAATCAAACAGAAACTTATCTATCATCCTCAAATGAGTCTTAAACAAACCAAAGAAATGAAAAAAAAAAAAAAAAGAGAAGAACATTGGTAACAAATCTTCAAGGCCCCAATTCATATGAGTTGATCTTAAACTTAGTAGACTACAAGGTTATAAGCAACAGTCATCCCAAACTCTAAGTGATATGCTCATCATAGGTCCTGAAAAAGTTTTATAAACAAAAATCAATGCATTAGTATATATAGTTATACGACACTAAATAAAGTCAAACCAAATAATAAAGCATACCATATTAGACCCATGAGGAAATTCATTCTCTAACTCTTTCAAGATCTATATCTTCCTAAACTCGTAATATGCTCGACGAATTGGTGAAAGCTTGCTACGATCTTGGTTCATAAGCTGACCTTGCTCTTGTCCCCTTTGATCCCTCTTCTCCATCCTATACATTTCCTCCTTCAATTTTTGAGCTTTCTCTTTAAGTTCAAGCTCTTTTCTCATTACTTCCTCCCGTAATTTCAACTCCTTCTATTCATTTTCTCGTTTCATCTCCAAGTTTGCTTGATTGACGTTGATTCGTTTCTCTAAAGTGCATTGCAACTTGTTTAAAGCATCCACAACTCCCTTTTCCTCATTTAGCTTTCTTTTTTTTCTTTGCATTTTTTCATTCCTTCTGGCCGCTCAATACCATCAATATTGGTAAATACAAGTACATCAGCATCACCATTCCCATTGGTTTCCATAACTTCACATGTCATTGTGCTCAGCCCCTTGTTTCGTTGATGTTGCAGCCTTTGTAAGTTCTTTAGAGCACCGCTTGAGATTTTTAATCAAAATTTTCCAACAATCAAGAAATTTGAAAGGAGTGTCGTGCAAATCCTTATATGCCCTCATAGAATTTATTATCTCATAAAACAAATAAACAACATTGTAATACCAAAAATTAACTACTAATACTGAACAATGAGAGCATACAATTTTACCCGGCAGAGAAGGTACTATCACAAATTGCATCCCTACAAAAACTGCTTAAAACACACTAGAAACTTGAGAGTTTCAGAATGTGAGAAAGCAATCAGACAAGCATGTGATTCTATACATAATCCAATTTGAATATCCATTTCAAATGAACTCCTCAATCTTCTAATCACTGCTTAAAGAAGATTTGCTTCAAAGATATTCCCACAGGGTATCAAAGCTCAACTATAGCCACAAATTTACAGAAGTACAACATGACAGGATTAGTCACCACACCATGCACATCCAAGTAGACAAACCAACTATGAGACATCATATCCCAGGGATCTTTTTTTTTTGGGCAAAGGTTCCTGGTTAGCATGAGACTTTTCCAAAATGAAATATATATGAGATAATAATCAAATTTCATATTTGTTCCAGGCTCAAATAAAACAATAGATGAACACTAAATTCAATAATCTCATATTTATCTACAAGCATGTAACTTATTCTATTATCTCATAGATGAACAATATGAGATTTGATTACAAGCTTAGAATTTGTTCATATGAACAATATGAGATTTGATTACCAAATCTCACATATCCCAATTAAATTTATTCTATCATTTATGTAATGATAAACCTTTCTCATACACTAAATTCACTTTTTTTTTTTAATCACAATATTCATCAATGACGTGTTCAGTAAGGAAGATTAAATAAATAAATAAATAAATAAATCTATACTTATATAAAGAGCCATCATATTTACTAAAATTAGTAACAAAAAAATAGGTAAGCATTTAATGCAACCCATAAATAGTAGTTTTATTATTTTTCTTATTTTTTCTTTAAAAATCATACAATTTAATTTATAAATACGCTTTAATATATCATACAATTTAATTTATAAAAATCATACAATTTAATTTTTTTCTTTAAATATACGCTTTAATATATGTATATATATGGTACTTTTTGTAATAAATATGAATAAAATGTGTTACTTAAATATCTAAACAATTTAAAAATTCAAATGTTTAAATTAACTGATAAACAATTTATAAGTTTCTATTTTTTTTTCCGAAACGATAGAAGTAATATAAAAAGCACAAATGTGCAAAAGAACAGATAACAAGTTTCTATTTTATTTAAATATGAAATTTTATTTAAAATAATTTTAAATATAGAAAAACTTATTTAGAAAATCGTATCGATCTTACCAGTTCAACCGACTGGTGTTGACGGATTCAATAGCAAATATTTTATTCAAGTGAACCAAACTGATTATAAACTGGTTCTCGGTCCATCCGGTCGGACTGTGTCAAACACGGTTTAATTTAAAAATGATGGGTAAATCTTGATTAATTTATTTATATATTTAATTTATAACACAATCGTAATATTAATTTCCCGTGCATCGCACGGGCCACGCACTAGTATAGTTATATTCTCCATGACTTATGCTAACGCTATTAGCATATAAGAGCAGTTCTGCTACTAACTTCATATAGCTCTTAGCATAAAATCCTCCCTATATATTATTCTCGAATGCGCTGAGCCTACGTGGCTGTATTTAGTACTTCGAAATCCTACTTGGCAAAGAATCATGCTTCGTAATTAGGTTTGGACAAATAATATTGATATATTAATAATTAATAATCTAGGTTCAGACATTCCATAAATATTATTTAGCTAACTTAGGTATTTTAATATAACTTTTACTAATATAACCCTTTAATTATTTGTAATTTTACATAGTGAGACACTAAGTAACTACTATATCCCTGACTTTTGATTTATTTCCTTCAATTAGCTATTGAATTGTAAATGTATTTTAAAAATTGATAACTTTTGTATTTCTTATCGGTTTTACATATATAATATATCAAATTAATTATCTTTTGATGATCTTCGATTTGACATCCATATTGTGTATATGAAAAAAATAAATCATATTTATCTTTATAATAATAAAAAATAATAATATTTATTCATTAGAAAAATAAAATTATTTCTCAATTGATATATTTATGTTTAATGTAGTTATATGTTGTAAGTCAAAAAAAATATTATAATATAACACATGTAAGTCGCACAAATAAAAAAGTGTCATACTAAATATATAATAATATATATATATATATATTTTATAAAAGGTATTGAAATTTTCAATTACTTTTTCTCATTAATTTTAAATTTTAATAAAAACTTAGCAAGCATTCCGTGTAATAAACGGGCGTAAGTAATTGTCATTACTACTAAATTAACTGTGTCAAAAAACAAATAAACAACATTGTATATTTAATTTGTTCAACTTTATTCTAACAACTTGTAACTAAAGACAAATAAAACAAAACCCACAACTTATAGCACCATATTCATTTTTATTAATTATAGAGGATTGAAATTTAGGAAAAGCATAATACTCTTACCAAATCCTTCGAGTTTGTACCACTTTGTGGATGTCTTTCTAGACGCTCATACATGGATTGAAATTTGCTTACGACAACTTGTATTTTGGACCATTTGAGTTGTAGGCTATTGTTATTTCTAGCCAAATTGCATCCAGTCCCCATGCTCTCTCTCCACACCTCCAAAATACGATCCCACGTAGCTGTTCCCTTTTGATTGGTACCAATATCAGCATCCTCAGAAATATATAACCACGCTTTTGTTAAAGCAATATCTTCCTCTTTGGTCCAATCCTTTTTTTGGAAGTGAAACTTGGGAGCTGTTAGAATTTTTCGTACTTGTCGCCTTTTTTTTTTGGGTTCCCTCGCCGTAGCTTCAACTTCAAAATTACTAATTGGAGAGTTTAAAAGATTTTGAAAGGAGAATTCAGGTGTATGTTGTGGGTTAACAGAAATATATATTCTTGTTATTGGATCAAAGTGATAAAGAGATTGCATTTGAATGTTTAGTGAGTTGAATTGATTTGCAATTTCTGTTGGCCCGAGAAAAATTTAGGGTTGGTAAGTAACTTGAATAATTTTCAGAGTTTTGATATTCCATTTCTGATACGAGTCTGCAAAAAAACACAACATATACATTGAGCAGGTACAAGAATCATAATCTAATGAACCACTACAGCAAATGGAATCAAAATATGACTACTTATCAATTTCTAGTAGCTTAGAATCCTAAAAAAATAAAAAATAAAAAATCATGATAGATATTTAAATGTTGTTCCATGTATACTATGCACAAGCAGCACGTGTATATACCATCATCAAACTCAACCTTTTGCCATTTATTATTCCTCAAATGATATTTTACTTTAATTGATTCAATATTTTCAATCAGTGTACCTCTTTGGCTAACAAACAGTAACAATCAAAACGAAAGGGGATATATACAAAATCCGAGCTGAAAGTAAAAAAAATTGTTCATTTCGAAGAAAGGTGCATAGGAGTTACAAATTTACTGTTCAGGATTCATGGTTGGACGCGATAATTCAACGGCGAAGAAGAAAATCTTACCCGTCTCTAACACTGTCGCCTCTAGTTATGATGAAGAAAGAACAAGAAGATTGAAGTTTGATTGCTCCGAATATCTTCTGAATTTTCTCGTCTCTCCCTCGATTGCCCGCGGAAATCCTCCTATCTGTGCGCGCAAGTTTTTTCCCGCGTTTTGTTAAGATTTTGGCACGAATATCTTCTGAATTTTCTCGTCTTCTCCCTCAATTGC
Organism: Striga hermonthica; assembly: GCA_902706635.1. NCBI lineage: Eukaryota > Viridiplantae > Streptophyta > Magnoliopsida > Lamiales > Orobanchaceae > Striga > Striga hermonthica. The sequence continues at coordinate 7,787,051 of CACSLK010027832.1, forward strand.
CCACGAAAATCCTCCTCCCACGTTTTAATTAGATTTTGGCATGATTGTGGTGAGTCATAGATTTTGGCATGATTGTGGCGTAACCACTTTCTCAAGTTTCAAAACTGTGCAGGTATACTTCAGCTAAACCAAAACCGTCATGTCTGATATGTCTGGCTAGAATGAGGAAGCTCACACATATAACACTTCAAAATCTCCTGCTAAAACTGGATAAAACTCAAAGATGCAACACAAATGACAATAGCTAGGCAACTAAAAGTTCACATGTTGATAAGGCACAAGAAGCTTCAGAAGCACCAATCAGCCCACAGTGTTAAGTTCTCATATCATAACATCAGAAAATGAATAAGACGAGTCATTTCAAATCCATTCCTTCCATAATAATATCTCAAATCAATTAGAACTACTACAAGTAGAAAGGCCTCTCTGTGAGTAAAGACAGAACAAACCAGACACAATTAAAAGAAAAATTCTGCAAACTCTTATACACTACAATCATAAACCTCAATTAGTTCTTATCGAACATGTCAAGGCATGAATGAAATTTGCAGTACAGTATCACCATCTAACCAAACGGCTATTCATTTCTCAACGAATGGTGCCAATAATAATATCCGATTAACAAGCAAAAATGCCGGTATCAAATCTCCAAACACCAAAACGCCTCGGCAGCCACCAAAACAAAAACACAATAATACAGAACCCCATTTCCTCTCTTTTATCAGCTCCTCTGTTCGATCGAACCATCAGGACCAACAACAATATCCTCAATCTCCTTCCTCATTAAATACTGATTCAAGATTGTTAGACGGGCCGTCTCGAATGCAAAGTACCCAATGGCAGAAAAACATGCACTGTAAAAGACCCGGGGCCCCATCCCACGGGTCAACCCGACCCACCCTTCCTCCTTGAGTATCTGTCTAACCGTCGAAATCACCCCATCATACATAACAGCCGAGGCCCTATTCACGGCCGCTTGAGTCATCAACCTGGTCTTCACCACATCAAGAGGGGTCGTCAAGGATGCCGAAATTGCCCCTGCCAATGCCCCACAGCATACACTCTCGTGCGGCTCCAAGTTTGCCCTTTTCGTCTCTCTCAAGACAGCAGCTTTCAGGTACTCGAACGAGGAGTAGCTAAGCACTCCAGCCGGCAGGTTCCTAAGCAAGGTGGCGCTGTACCCAGCATAAAGCCCTAAAATGCCATCTTTCTCTAGAATCTTCAATAGAACCTGCCAGGATCTGCCCTTAGCCCCCGCTTGCATTCTCTGGGTGATTAGCTCCTTGGGCACCATGATCGCAGAGGACACGATGTTCCCCATGGCACCGGCCGTTGGTGGAATTAAAATGGGAGGAAAATTTCCGATTTTGGACAGAAACGACTTTCCGAACTCGCACGTGCCGAAATAGACGGCGGAGGAGAAGGTGGAGCCAACTATAACGGCGGAGATGCCGCTGTAGAACCCGAGGATCCCCTTGCTCCGGAAGGTCTTCACGAAGGCGTCGAAGGCGCCGCTGTAGATCTCGGACGCGCCCTTCGTCTGGAGCTTGGTCTTGATCGTGTCAAGGGGGTGGAGGCAGACGTAGGTGAAGGCGCCCGCCGTGCCGCCTGCGGCGGCGCCGATGACCGCCCTCTCGAGGACGGACAGGGTTTTGAACAGAGCGTGGACCTTGGGAGAACCCCTGGTGGCCGGCTTCAGCCAATTGTCGTGATTTTCTGCGAGTTTCACGCTTTCCTGATTGGATAGTGCTGTTGATGCGAAATTCGGAGAAGCGGTGTGGATCTTCGCGATGTGTTTGTTTGGGGGGCGTTTTGGGGGTTTAGGGTTTAAGGCGATCGGGGTTGAGCTGGAAATGAGGGCGTTGAGGTGGTTGAAATTGGAATTGAAATCGGCGAGGGTGAGTGGGCTGTGGGCGAGGACGAGGGCTCTGCGAGTTCGAGCTTCCATTGGAGGTGAAGTTTGGTGTTTTTTTTTCTGAGTGGCAGCAGGTCAACGGTGGTGTTTGGTGGTGATTTGGGAATGGGAGATTGGAGAAGATAGTGTCAAAAAATTGAGAACAACAATTCGGATCGTGTTCGCTTCTATCGCAACGGGTCGGGTTGGAAGAACTGCAATTTGCAAGTTGCCACAAACATTTTTCACTATTTGTATTTTTGTTAACAAGCTAGAGCTTTTGATACTGAGTTTTTAGGGTTTCATGTAGGCTTGATTTTTGGATATTGTATTCTAATGGTGTCTACGTTTTAGTTTTTTGAAGTGAAAGTTTTACTTTTAAGTTATTCTATTTTTTATTTTTTTCAAAAAGATAGAGAATAGTATAAATCAAAACGCATAAAAATATAAATATACAGCCACTAGCTGAATAATACAATAAACAACTGAAAAATTGGGAACACAGGTCAGAAGACCGTCTAGAACCGCAACTAGCAACGCTAAAAACCAAGGACAAGACTCACGACACGATATACCAAACAAATACTAAAAACTACAACAAAGCTCCTAATATGAGAATTGACACGATCACAAAGGGATAATACCCGCTCACACTCGGGGTCACATGGGCCAACAACCCAAACAAAAAACACAAGACCTAATCAAAACAAGCACAAACCACATAAAACAGACTAAAATGAAGAACCTAAACTACCAACAAACGAAGCCCTTCCACATGAGAGAGATCGAGTCGAACCAGCGGATGAACAATCGATTTCAGGGAGAAATCCAAAGGCCAAGAACCGCAACCAAAACTGCCTAACCGCCTAGCTGATGCCAAAAACCGAGCCCATAACCAAACCCATAAAAAGATTTGTCCCCAACTAGGAGAAATTTGACACCCCTTTACCGGCTAACACCATTAGCTGAGACCAGCACAACCCTACCCTTCTAAGACCACTAGTCGAGTATAACCGCGTCAGTTCCCCCGAACCCAAAAGCAAGAACCAGGGAGATAAGAAGATGTCGGCTCCTCCGCTTAGGCCGCTCCGACGCAAACGCCACAAGGCTGCCCGAACCTCGCCTCGTTTCCAATTCACACAATACCCAACGACGTTGCAGCTCCGGGAGGCCGGCAACCGCCGCCAAGACCAACCTGGAGAAGGGAAGCACGACCACCGAACGGAGGGCTGAGCCGCCAAGGGAGACCCCGGGCTGGAGTCTCGATTCCGCCGAGGAAGGCGAACGAAGCTGAAGACATAACGCGAAGCTGCAATTTGTGGTTAGGGTTGCGGCGAACTTTTGAGGAAACCCAACTCTATCTTAAGTCCATGTGTATTCTCAATATAAGAAGTCATTTTACATTCTACTTTTTGATTTAAGACTCTAAATTATTTTGTATTTTGACATCCTTAAGTAAACCACAATACTTTTTTTTTAAAAAAAAAAATTACTTTCTAAGTACTTATAAGGAAAAATATTATATATATTAGTAGACTTACCTAATAAAATAATTGTTTCATAATTTACGTTCATGCAAAAACTTAATGGAATTTATTTAAAAGTTAAATAATATAATTTAACTGAATTTTAATCTAAATATGTGATAACATTAGAAAATAGACTATTTAGAAAATAATATTTTTTTAAAAAAATAAAAAATATTATTTGTGAATAGAATTTATATTTTTAAAAAAATTAAGAATATATAAAATTAATACCTAGAATAAAAGTATTAAATATATTTGTAAAACCAACTTCGTAAGAAAATTGATTCAAATAAATATATTTATTAAAAATTATTTAGTTTAAATGAATTAGTTTTCATACTAAAGTAATTTCACTAAAGATATTTATAATTATTTAAAATATAAATTTCAAAATTTATATTTTGATTTATATATTTATGTAAAAATAAAAAATTAGATGGTGTCTTAAATTGAGAATTAAAATGTAAAAGTAATCCTTTAATTGAGAATAACTTAAAATTGAAATCCTTAAATGAAGAAAAGTTAAAAATCAGGTCATATTGTGACACAAATGTCAAGTCCTAAATTGATTAATAAAAATAATTCAAGCAAAAAAATAAAAAAAAAAAAAGAAAATCATAACTATTGTTTAATTCGACATAGAATTCTGAACCGAGTAGTTTAAAGAGAATAACATAAATAATTTGATCGATTTATTAATTTATCGATAAAATTAGGGTAAGGAAAAAAATAAGTGTCTTTCAAATATATTAAGATTCCCATTTTACGTAAACTCAAGAAACAAAAAAACACGTTTTTCATTAAATTATAATAACAATTACTATTATTGAAAAGATTATCAAATTTGACCAATAAAAACTTTATAATTTTACTAATTCCAACATCATATTTCAATTATTATATATTTGTTAAGACTTTTTAAGACTTTTAAAAATCGTGAGGTATTCAATTGGAATTTTTAAAAGATTCCATAAAATTCTTCCACTTCAAATCCTACCTCCAGACTTAAGATTTTATATAATCTTCCCAAATCTAAAAATTTCAAAAAGTTTCAATTTATTTTTTTTGGTACCGGGACCTTCCGGTTTCCGGATCCACAGGGGAACCGACTAATCCGGAATCGAGCCGGGTAGGACCACAAGGGCGGCAAAAAGTTTCAAATTTTAAAAAATCTTAAAATGTCACTTATAAATTCCTAATTGAATATATAGGGTAAGACTACAGTCTCGTTGCGGAACCATTTCGTTGAGATTTGTAACCATTAGATGCACATCTAAATTAGTTATCACGTCAATCTAACCAGGGGCGAAACTATTACCAAATCTGGAGTGGCGCCGGCCCCTCCAAAAAAAATAAAAATTTAAACTAAGGGTGGAGAATTTTGCTGGAATTGGAAGATTTTTCTTTGAGCGTGTATATTGGGCCATCCCCGGTTTCATGCGGTACATACATGGCCGGAGGGGCGCCACTAGTTTTGTCGTGATTTTTTTTAAAGGCAAATTGGGTTCTCCCTGAAATGGGATCCTGGTTTCGGAACAAGGAGAACTATAACAACAACATAATTTAATATTTTTTTCATTTTTATTATATTTTGAGTTGGTTAATTAGCCGACTTGCGGTGTACCGACGGGACTCAAAAACCGAGTCGATCATTACCAAAAAATACTTTTATGAAAGTACGGGAAGCGGAGAGTCCGCTGGTGGCATCGATTTATGATTTTGAGGTCCCGACCATTTATTTTGGGTAGCCCGAAGTAAAGAGAAAAATGACAGTGGCGGTGATTTTATTGTCATTTTCATGTCTAGACTTCGGGTAACCGTCAGCTCTCGTTAGGTGTGCTGAAAATTAGCGGGAGTGCTTTCTTGAAAGCACGAGAACAGTAGAAGCCGTTCGTAAAATTTATTTCATGTTTCGAAGTTTCGAGCATTTATTTTGAGAAGTTCGAAATCGAAAGCGCATAATAGAAGAATAAAACGCCATTTTGCGGGGTCCCGTAAGGTTGCGTGTGACCTCGGTTTAACGAGAATCGAGTTGGGCGTGTGGACAATTCAAGCACGATTCCATAGGGACAAATTTTGCATTTTTCGGAGTTCTGAGCATTTATTGTGGGAGTTTGAATTTCTGCGTTAAATAGTATCAAAATGAGCAAATTTGTCGAGGACGAGTTCGATCGTTCGAGCTTCGTTTTCTCAATTTTTTCAGCTTTTCGTCTATTCGCAAGGAAGTATAATTCTTGATTATTATTATAATTGAGTCCGAGATTTTTATGAGTATAAATTTGAGTATTTTTCGAGTTAAAACAATTCAGTATAAGTATACAAGTTTAATTCTCGACTTAGTTTGATTTTTAGAAAAATCTCTAGAGTATTCTTTTATATCCTGCGAAAATTTTTGAGAGCGTCTACAAAAGCCCTTTGAGCGTCCTTTCGATGCCGGAGTGGGGGTGGTGCGCCGCGGCAAATTGGGCCCTCCCCGGGATGACCGGCTGGTTTCGCGTAACAGGATTGTAGCATTTTCTAAATACATACATTCTATACTTAAGTATAAAAATTCACTAATACATATTTCACACGTGGATAATACGTGGAATGTGCTGGATGTGTTGTCCCAAGCATGACGGTCCTTTTATTCCCCGTAATTTCAAAAGAATTGAGTGGCCAATACATTATTTAGGGTTTTTGTTCGAAGCTAAAAGCAGCAAAAACCCACGAAGGAGAAGCTGCTCGTCAAGCGTATCGAACAGGATTTCAAAAACCCTAAGTAGCAGGTTCAGTATTTTTCTCCTCTCATTAGCTTTTTCGCCAGTACTAAGTTGTAATATCATTGTTCTGTAGAAACCCGCTTGTTATTGGGCGTTGATTTGATTGTTAAAGTTATGCGTGTGCTGAATTGGAAAAGACGAGTTCTTGATTTGCTCAGTAACCTAAATTTCACACTCGGGATTGAGTAATTGCTTTGTCTTTATGCTCGTTTAGGGTCCGGATTTAAGAATCCAGTTGTGATTACAGAGCGTGGTCTATATTTTGGTATTTTACATGTGTGTGAATTCAGTAAATCAAATTGATGAGGAACCAAGGCTGTTATTTGAATATAGTTGTATACCGTGTACTGTCTGGATTTACCGTGTTTGCAGTCGTTCCAATATTTTCGTATTCACTTTCTATAATGGGGAAAAATATGCTGATATCCTGTAAATATTTGACGAATTGTGTTGCAATTTATAGTGGTTTTCTTATTGTGGCATTTGATCATCTGTGAAAATAGCTAAGTCTTATTTGAAATCCTGGTTCGTGCTAGTATTTACTAGCGAGACTGAATTCCTTGACATATCTGTAGTTGTAATTGACAGTTGATAGTTGGATAGCACGTTCTACTGTCTACCGATGTGTAAAATTGAAGCTTCTTCCCTCTTCATTAGCCCCCATCTGAGTTACTGTAGTTGTGATGTAAATCGTTTTTCCACTCGTCGTTACAATTCCAAGATTTCATATTTGATACATCTATAGTTGTCCAGCCGCCACAAGAGCTTTATAAAGGGGAGAATGATTGCCTGAAAGCAATATAATAAGCTGTCATTTGGTACAGTTTTAGGAGAAATTTGAGGTGGGAAGAATGATATTAAATTTCTGGTCAAATGATCAAATTATGTTGTTTAACTGCCATTGAACGAGTGAACTCAAACAACAGTAATAATTTGTCAATTCTTTCCCTTCTTTTCTTCGTATTGTATTTCTAAATCCATTGATTTATTTATTTCTTGTGCACAGCCGAATATGGCCGATCAAGATGAGTTTCGCTGCTTTATTGGGAATCTATCATGGTCGACATCAGACAGAGGTTTGAAGCAGGCATTTGAAAAGTTTGGGCATCTTGTGGATGCAAAGGTATGGTATCCAAATCAATCTGGCTTTCGTTCTTTGCTTGTTAAAACTCCTCTGTGGCTGATTGGTGTTATTATGTCTACTTGGAATTGTATATTTCTGATTTTTTGTTATCTTATGATTGCATTGATTGCTGATTTGATTTTATGCTCTTGATTCCTTCTCATGTGACATATAATGAATAACAAATTTCTTAAAGAGGTTCCCATTCACATTTGAAGGGTTTAATGTCGATCCAAGTGATCATATTTTTTTTAATGGAAAATTGTGTTTTAAATAATCAGAAAATTGTTTCATGTGTTAGAATTCAGAGAAAATACCCAATTTTATGAGTTGTTAGGTGTCACATTCCACATCTGTGTGAATTTTGATCTGGTTCTTAGCTTAGTCCAAATCAAGTTTTAAAAATTGTTGCCGTGAGTTCTTGGTGGCATTATCAAAATGTTCTACTAGAGTCGAAAGCTAAAGGGCTGTGCTGAATAAGGGCATTGCCTGCATTTTCTCCATCTCTATTTCCTACCAAGAATCTTCAAAAATTAATATTCCCCCGTTTTGTTAGGTTGTAGTCGACAAATTTTCAGGCCGCTCACGTGGGTTCGGATTCGTCTCCTTCGACGACGAGCGTGACATGGAAGAAGCCATCAAGGCAATGAATGGGATGGATCTTGATGGCCGTTCCATAACCGTCGATCGGGCCCAGCCCAACCAGGGCTCGGGCAGGGACCGTGATCGTGATGGCGTAGATAGAGACCACGATCGTGACAGAGGTGGACGTGACCGTGACAGCAGGGGCAGCCGGAACCGAGACGGCGGTGGGGCCCGTGGATCGGGTGGCGACTGTTACAAGTGTGGAAAGCCTGGGCATTTTGCAAGGGAATGCCCCTCGGGAGAAGGGTCGAGGGGTGGCGGCAGGTATGGCGGGAGGGATGACCGATATGGTAGCGGCGGCGGCAGCAGCCGCTACGGGCCGGATCGTAATGGAGATAAGTATGGTGGCGGCGGCGGTGGTGGGAGGAGCCGGGACTCGGGGAGTCGTGGTGGTTCGGGGAATGATAAGTATAGTCGCGACCGGTCGGGCCCGTATGAGCGCCCCTCGGGCGGCTTTCGTGATTGATGTGGTATCGTCTAAGGTGATATTATTGCATACAACTAGTTTTGAGTGCATGCTTGGATATAAATTTACTCGAACAAATTTAATCACAACTCAAATTTAACTCCAACTCAAATCTCCTCGTTATTATCAATATAATTAAATAATAGTAATCAATCATATTCACACATCACGTCACCTTTAATTCACTATTCATCCACTCACATAATTTTAATTACTCATCGCTTCCAATCATCTTTCTTATACATTTAATACAAACTCAAAATCCTATTCAAACTTAACCCAATCCATTTTTTCAAAATTAACTCTTGTTAACCAAAAATTTCAATCAAAACAAACAAAACTTGTATCCAAGCATGCTCTCAGTAATCATCCCAAATCTTTCTTTTTATTTTTGAATTTTGAAATGATTGTAGACACCATACTAGTTCTTGAATCATTTCATTCATTCATTCTAATCATTAATCCCTCTTGATTAGTAGTAAATTTTTTGATTGACTATTGACACACGCATGGCGTTCGACTACAGGTCCACTAAAAATGGTAGCTTGCGAGTGTGGAGGGAGCAGACAAAATAGGTGCTTTCCTTATTTAAATGCTTTGAACGAGAGGTGCTATCAATATCATGCAATTCTACTGTTAACGATCGAGTTTGAGTTTGTTCAGTGATATTCATGGATGGCTTTTTAACATTTTGGAACTCTTGCTGTCCTTGTTTGGTTAAGGATTTCTTTTTTCCCCTTTTTTGTTGCTTGGCATGTTGATATTGATAATGGTTAGGGAATTATTAACTATGTGAGCTTTTGAATGAATCTACTTTAAATTGGAGAACGTGCTTGCATCTCTTGCGACTGACCTTATGGAGCTAAATTTTGTCGTTTACATGCTCCGATATCATTCGAGGATAGCCCCTAGTTGCTATAAACATAGGTTATGTTTACTTAAAATATATTTTAGCCTCTTTGCGGGTTCAATAAGTGGTTTTAGATTTGTATTTACGCAAAATAATGCCCTGCGTGTTTGTTTACAGCCATGCCTAATGGTTAGCTATGTTTCACCACTTTGGTGGAGCCGTGTATGTGAAATGTAGTAATTAGGTACTTAGACTATGGAGTTGCCTATAAAAGTTGGTCTTTTGAAGCAAGGTGTATGCGTATGGATCTATGGAAGGTGATCCTCTTAAATTAGGCTTTTGCATGATTGAGGAATTTTCAATTTCAAACTTGTAGTTAAAATAATTATTATAAGCTAATGTTTGCGAAAATAATTGATTGTTCGTAATTGGCTCGAGCAATTTGGGTCATGTTAGTTCGGCCAATAGGCAAGTCTAATTTTTTGTATAAAGAGTGAATTTTTGTACAAAATGAAAGTTTAGGTTTTTATATTGTGTAGCATAAATAACGTAGCGCATTGCGTAAGCTATTCGAGCATAAATAGCGTAGCGCATTGCGTAAGCTATTCGAGCAGTTCATTTTAGTGCCAACAAGGATAATATATATACTCATACAAGTAAATAAATAATTGAAATAGTCCCTAAATTATTTTAAAAAATTGGTCGCTATTCTACTACACTCACACCAACACTAAAATTTTCCTTTTTTTTTTTTTTCTCTTCTTCTTCTTATTTTTTATCTCATTTCCTCTTTCTTTATTCTTTCTTCTTTCTTCTTCCTTCTTCTCTCTTCTTCCTTTTTCTCCCCTCTTCTCGCAGACTACTTTTTTTTTTAATCCTTCTTTCTCTTAAATTTTCTTCTTCTTTATTCTTCTTCTTATTTGCTTTCTTCTGCTTCTTATTTCTTTCTTCTTCTTTTCCATTCGCAGACAACGATTTTTTTTCTCTCTCTTAATTTTCTTCAATTCAAACTCACAAACACAAATTTCTCAACACTCCCAAATTAATTCAATTAATCCCAAAATCAAATAATGATATACACGATGGAACTGTAAGTTCAATCAGTCAGAGGCCGACGACCGGCGGACCGGGGGCTTTGGCAGGGGGCCCGCGACGGTGGTTCGGCCGAGGGAGTGAACGAGGGTTTTTTTGTGAGTCGTGAATTCTGTTCGATGGCCCGCAACGTTTTTTTGATGAATTACTTTTCTTTTTATTTCTTGCTTATAAAAACTTAAGCCCAAATAGCGTCCGCTTCCGCGAATATTGTGTAAATAGCGTATGCTGTTCCAAATAAAGCGTGCCACGTCATCAAAGGCGTACGCTATCTCAGAACTACGCGATATTATGAGCGCTACAACGCGTTTTCGATGAAAAATGCGCTACTGCGCGCTGTAGAGCGCGCGAAAAAGTGCTATTTAAAACACTGGTCATAGTACATATAAACATTAAAGTCGTGTTTGGTAAATTAGTTGATAAGTTAATGTTGAGCTTATGGCTGAAAAGCTAGCTGATGTGAAAGCCGTATTTGGTAAATTTAGTTGATAAGCTACTTGATAGTTGATAAGTTAATTTTGAACTTATGACTGAAAAGCTAACTGATGTGGTAAAACTGTTTGATAAAATTATGTTAATTTCAGCTTATGGTTGAAAAACTAGCTGGTATGATAAAAGTGTTTGATAAAATTACGCTTATTTTGAGCTTATAGCTGATAGCCTATGGTTTATGGCTGAAAACTATTTGATATGACAAAAAGTGTTTGGTATAATTAGTTGAAATCAAAATTTAAACGGATTTATTTGAAAAAAATTCCAAAGAAGTTTATGAGAAAACTTACACTATCTTTATTTGTATAATACAGAAAGCTTAGACCATCTTTATTCCGACTATATTCAATCCAACTCAACCTAATAATTAAAAATTTATTTCTATCATCCACCTACAAAACATAACTCTGCTATTTTTATTTCCGACCTAACTCAACCTAGTATATTTATTTATTTTTGTTCATATATTTATTAAGCATTATCTACAATTAATTTTTGTTACTTTTTTAGTTGGATCCACGTGGTATTTGTTGGATTTGTTTTATTTTTTTATCAAACATCAAATAGATTAATTAAATATAACTCGAATGTAAATCAGGCGCAGCCAAAGTGTCACAACATATCACGGTTTACAGAGAACAACCGAGACGTGATAGGGAAAGCTCAACAAGAGCCAACCTAAAGGACCAAGCATGGCCACACAGTATCAACATAAACTAGAAAAAACAAACAAGAAAGCAAGAGAAGACATCACCTAAACACATAAAACAAGAGAGAGAAGAAAAGAGAGAGAGCAAAGATCGAATGTCTTCAATTAGGACGGTAGATTCCAAAAGGTAGAGAGCTTCACCAGTCAATATTTGATAGAGGTCTTTGTCTTTAACTTCCAGCACAATCTTTTCCCAACCTAAGATGAGCCCTTCCTTCAGCCATGCTCTAACTTCAAGAAGTAGAGCATTTGTTGATTGTAGCTGCAATGTCTTCATGGATTTAGTCCAACAGGCCACTTTATATTAGCACAGACTTCGGATTGAGAGACATTATCACTGGCAGCTTGAGAAAGCTCCCCTATTCCTTGAATCTCACCAGAGTTAGCAATAAAAACCGCAGTCCTAAGCTTGAGCAGATGCTGGCCAAATTTAATGTCCTCAAATTCCAACCACTCCAGCTTTGCCCTTTCAACTAGTTGTTGCTTATATATGACTTCTATTTCAATTAGGCAAATGTTCTTGTTCTTCACAACCACTGTAGGAAATAAACAAAGAGAGAAATTCAATTTCTGTTATGCTCTAAGTCCTGCATGCAACATAAGTCAAGCCACCAGCAAGTGAAAGTGTTTTCTTTGTGAGTCGGGCAATCCCGGTTCAGTCCAACAAGCTTCCATACATTTTGGGCTCTGATGATGGAACATAAGGTGCTCCAGAGTTCCATCTTCCTCTGTACACCAACAACATTTAGTATCAATATCCAACTTTCTTCTTCTCAATGCAGTAGTTGTTCCAATCCAGTTATGGAGACATCTCCATATAAAGTTTCTGATTTTTGGCTTGATTTGAAGTTTCCACACCTTCCGCCACATCTAATGTATGTCTCTCATAACACTGCTAGATTCTGCATGCTGTCCATGCCCCAATTTAGATTGATGAATGGTATGGTAGACAGCCTTGACCGTGAATTGACCCTTCTATCTGAATGTCATATGAGCTTATCTTTTGAGTCAATGACTTATATGGGTTTGCAGGACTAGCAGGGAGTGAATGACTGGAGAATCAATTCAGTGTCCCATTCGTGTTCCCCTGCAACCATTAAGTCATAGACTTTTTGAAGTGTAACAAAACAACAAGTAGGTTTAAAGCCATTTAAGTTTGAGATCCATGGAGAGTCCCAAATTTTGATAGATTGCCTATTTCCCACTTGGTATCTTAACTCTAGGGCCAAAGAGTTCCTACAGTCTAGCCACCCTTTCCGTAACCAGAAATCAGAGTCTTTCTTCTTAACATCTAAGAAGCTCTGGTTATGCCAGTACTTACTTCTCATCACTCTACTCATTAAAATAGTGGGCTTAGTTAACATTCTCCAAATTTGCTTTAAGATCAGGGCCTCATTCATAATGCTTAAATCCTTGAAACCATCCCCCTTCATTTTTGGATATAGAAAGGTTACTCCAACTAGCCCAATGACTTTTATCACCATTTTCCGCATTCACTCCCCACCATAATCTAGACATCTCTCTACAAATATCATAGCAAATGCCCATAGGCAGTTTGAAAACAAACATCACATATAAGGGCAAGACACTCAACACAGTTTTGATTAAAATCTCTTTACCAGCATCACTCAAAAAAATATTTTTTCAATTCTTTACCCTGGCTAAAACACACTCTGAAACAAAAGTAAAAGTCTCTTTCTTGTTTCTGCCTATACCCATTGGGAGTCCCAAATATCTAGAGCTCTTGGCCATTGTAGAATTGGCAGATTTGGGATTGCTCATGCATAGGGGTATTAACATAAAAGAAAATATTGGATTTATGAAAATTTACAGCTTGAGCTGAGGCAGAACAATAGGAGTGCAAAATCTGCAGCAACGAAGAAGCATGGTATTGATCAGCTTGGAAAAATATTAAGGAATCATCAGCAAAAAATAAATGAGAAATACTTGGGGAAAATTTTTACTAATTTTCAGGCCTTTAAAGGATTGGGAGGAGCAAGCTTGATGAATGAGATCAGAAAGTGCCTCAGTAATAAGCATAAAAAGGTAATGAGATAGGGGATCTCCTTCCCTTAGTCCCCTAGAAGGAATGACCTGCCCTAAATCCTGACCGTTTAGATTAAAAGAAAATGACGAAGAGTTGATACAAGACCAAATCCATCTCAGGAAGTTTTCACAAAAGCCTAAGTCTTGCATATTTTAATGACAAAAGGTCATTCTACTCTATCAAAAGTTTTGACCATATCTAATTTAAGGGCCACATATCTTTTTTTTTCCTTTTTTTTTTT
>CACSLK010027832.1:7811185-7824734 GCA_902706635.1 Striga hermonthica
AGGAGAACTTTCACGAGCAAACTCAAAATTCTTGAAGTAAGTAAGACATATGGACGTTTGCAGAAGAGAAAATAAACTTCGACTAACCTTTTGTTTGATCTTCTAATGTGAAAAAATAATACTAGTTGGAGCTCCTTTTATAGTTGTGGAGAGAGCCGGCCATTCTAAAAACTTGTAGGAGAGGAATTTGAATTACGAAAGGATTCAGTGTCCTTTTGGGACTTTAAAGACTTGGAGTCTAGAAGTTTTTTTTTAATACGAACAGAAGATGAAGATAGAGTGGACTCTGATTTGTTTCACGTTTCTCGACCAGTTGTCCTAACTTCTAAGAAAATTTCTGTTGCGTTGGACTCTTTCTGTGACCAAGGGGATAAGAGAATGATAGGGTTTTATTTCCTTGGGCATATATATTTTGGAATGTCTCAATACTCCGGTGACTAGGAAAGAAAAGAGGTCTATTTGAGAAAGGATTTTCGTGTTCTAGAAGGTTTGAGAGCAGTGTTCTAATAACCGAAGGGAACTAATATTTGTTGCATGTCCTGTTGTAAGTTTTGATGTCCTGTAAATATTAATGGCTTTGAAGTGGGACGGTTGATTAATGTGCTTAAGGAAATAAATGCACCCTTTTTTTTTTATTGAGGGCCTCATAAAGTGGGCTAGGCTTATGGTAAGATGGGCTAATCCAAGAATTATGGACGTGGGCCAATTTTCAAGACTCATGGTGGATCATTTAGTATATTTGTCAATCCATATTGGGCCTTCTTAGACTCTTAAACCCATAAAATTCATATCTTGTTATCCAAAGCAAAAAGTTCGTGACTTCTTCACTCCACGACGTGTTGTCCGTGAACAAGTCTCGAGGGGGCATTTGTAGGCAATTAAATTTTGAGCCAATAAAATGGCGAAAAGTGTCAAATTCCATGTCAAAATCAATTTAATAATTTTCTATTTTATTTGGGAAATTAATCAAATTTTAATTCCTAAATTAAATAGTTAATTAATTGATTATTTAATATATATTGTTGGTCAATTAAAGAACGCCACATATATATTTTTGAAGGCCAATTAAAGAATGCCACATGTCATTTTCTTGGAGAGAAAAATAAATATTTATTTCTTTTAATAATTATTAAAGAGATAAATAAATGAAAATTCATGGACCAATCAAATTGAAGTCTTCTTTTTCAAGACTCTCTCTCCTAATTATCTCTTTAAATAATTATTATGAGATAAATATTGGAAATTATGGACCAATCAAATTGAAGTCTTCTTTTCCAAGACTCTCTCTCCAACACCTATAAATAGGGCTCTCCCTAAGGTGAAAAAAATGACAATTCATATTCAAGTTCCAAGTTCAAGAGCTCTAGAGAATTCTCTCCACAAAATTCAAGTGTTCTTGAAGATCCAAAAGCGTTCTTGAAGATTCGAAGGAAGATTCAAGCACGTTCAAGCCCAAAACCGACGTTCAATCCGGAAACAAGCTGCCAAGCCTCCGAATTGCGTTATTAAAGTTCAAGTGTTTTGAAGATTCAAAGGCATTCTTGAATATCCGAAGGAAGATTCAAGCGCATTCAAGCCCAAAATCGACGTTTAATCCGGAAACAAGCTGACAAGCCTCCGAATTACGTTATTCAAGTCAAGACCGGCGTAGAGAAGATCAAAATCAACTTTGCGGCGAAGACCAAGGATTCGTGTTCTTCACGTTCTTGGGAAATCACGACGTTCGATTCGAGATCAAGCTATCAAGCCCTCGAAGAAACGTTATTTAAATCCATATTCAAGACCGGCGGGGATCAAACTGAAGAATCGTCTCCAAAAGTCTCATATCTATTTGAAGATCGTTCTTGAAGAAATTAATCAGAGGAATAATAGAGATTTGTAATCCACTATATTTCTTTTGATCCGTTGAAAATCTATTTGTACGAATTTCTCGTGTTTATTAATTTAATAATACGAAATTTTGCGTTACAGATACGTATAATATAATTAAATTAGAGAAATTTACAACCCCACGAGCGGATCTCTAACTTGAGCGTTTGAGGTTTTTCTGTTGAGACTCTTCAAAGCGTATTTTGCAAGTCATCAGATCTTGAGTTCAAAGACGATTTATGACATCATTGGTCTAATTCATGTCTAGAAATAATTTACACATCCAGTTGGCGTCGTCTGTGGAAAATTCCAGTCTTCCACCGTTGGCATATGACTTATTATTTCCCAATAACTAGAGGCAATAACAATTTCATGGCTAAAGAAAGTTCATTAAAGAACCTGCTTAAGGATATAGAGAGGAAGCTTGGGCATGGTGATTCTATATTGGAATGGGGTCATCGTCTGGTTGGTCGAAGAAGAACAGTGCTTAGGCCACGTCAAATGTAAGCTTGCCCGGGCCGCATAGTAGTATTGACCCCAACGGCGAATCCTATGGCACAATCTGCTATTAGGTAGAGGCCACCCACTACACCACATGAGATGCCAAGGGAGAAAAATCTTGAGCTTAGGTCGTCGTACGAGGTACAAGCTCTCTAGAATTGACCGAAGAGGATCGAGTTAAAGTGTTGGGGTCGTCTGACATCGAAAGAAAGGCAAAGGGACACAAAAGAATCACGGCGGATAGGAGGTCCATAAAGGAGAACAAGTTGTCCAACTCCTAAAGCCAGAGTTAGAAGAGAATTATAGATGAAACAGTAACTAATAAGGGAATGTTGTCCAATCATATGGACTAGCATTTGTGGTCAATAGAAGAACTATGAGGGGAAGACCAGATCCACGACCCCCTGAGCGTAGAATCAAGGCCAGCTAAGGATGCCAACTTGGAAAGAATAGTAGACCCGTTACATGAGTTGTAAGCAAGAGTGGAGGGAAGGTCATGAACATCTAGGATCCACATGGACATCCATTTGTTGAGGAGGTGCTAGAGGTATATGATCTCCTATTCAATTTACGTAAGCTTAGCTTTACCTATGACGGGTCAAGTGATCCAGCAAGGCACCTGAGGAGCTTCGAGAACATAGTGGTGTTGCACTGTTATAGTGATGTAGTTTGTTGTAGAGCATTCCTAGTGACCTTGAAGGGTTCGATACAAGATTGGTTCCATCACTTGATGGATGGATCATCTACAATTTTTCAATGTTTAACTTGTAGTACATCAATCAATTCTGTAGCACGAGAAAGCACGAAAAGACCTATATAAATTTAATCAATATGTAACACAAAGAGAGAGAGAGAGAGAGAGAGAGAGAGAGAGAGAGAGACTCTAGGAGCATGTAGCTAGATTCACTAGGGAGGCCTAACCAGAGGTCTTCAACTCGAATCACGTCATAATTCTCTGGTTAAGAGGCCAGTGAGATCGTATGGTGAGCTTTTATCACGTTGTGCAAAGTACATCAACTTGGAGAAGACTAAGGCAGATGTCTTGCAGAACGACAAAGTCAATGTTAAACGCCCAGAGAAAAAACAATGACCAGATGACAAGAGGTAGTCAGGTCGAGAGTTGACAAGTAAGAAAGAGGAAAGGCTAGTAATCGTTATGGGTAGTAAAGGAAGTATTCTAAGCGTTGAAAAAAATAAATGATATGGAGATTTTTTAGAGACCTACCTCTCTCACCAAGATACGAGGGTATGTCCCTACTCGTAACGACCTATATTGTCGGTATTGCCAAGATTATGAGTATTCTACCACCAATTGTCGCGAGCTAAAAGACGACATAGAGCGCCTAATACGAGCAGAACACCTTAAAGGGGTCATCCTTATTGGAGTATCACTTGTGAGTTGTCCAACCTTGAATTTATAGGAAAATTGAGCCTAGCTTATATACCTAGAGGACTACTCCTCCCATTACTAATTGGTTTTGAGATGGAACCTCACTATAGTACACTTAGGCCCACCCTCTTATGTTGCGATTTATAGCGTGGGATTGCACCTTCTTGCCCCGATTCTCTAAATCTCATATGGTATTAGAGTCAGGACAACTCCGACCTGGGACTCTATCTCTACCCGACCTGCTCAGGGGTTGGGCTTACTCTCTACCCAGCCTCCTCCGGGCTTGGGCTTACGAAGGACTCATAGGTGAAGGGGCGTATTGGATTATCACTTGTGGGATACCTACATTGATTCGATAGGGAAATTGAGCCTAGCTTATATACCTACTGGGCTATTCCTTTCATCATCAATTGGTTTTGGAATGGAACCCCACTATATGCCGCACCTAGGTCCACCCTTTTATAGTGTACTTTATTTGCGTGGGATTGCACCCTCTTACCTCGATTATCTAAGTCTCACATAAAGGACAAGGTGAAGATAGATGAAAAGGAAGGTAAAAAAAAAAAAAATGAGGCGATATGGCGAGCAGGGCGAAAGGCCGGAAAAACGTAGAGTTATCCACATGATCGCAGGAGGTCCAACGGATCTAGGAATCCAACAATTCAAGCAAAAAGCGACATCAAAGTGAGGTAGAAGTCGTTGAGGTGTGGATCGAGCAACCGGAGGTCACCCTGCACCTTGCGGTGGAAGATGTGAAGGGTATCTCCACCCTTCCAGCGTATTTTGCCGGTCATCGAAGTTAGAGTACTGTTTAGAGACAGTTCCAGACATCACTAGTCTAATGAGTAATGCCACTGTAGAGACCATTTACATGTCAAAGTCAATCCGCTCCTACTCATTCTGGATTTAATATTACCAGAACTATTTCAGTAATTTTAATGTGTCATAATCTGGATTAAACAAATTATGTTTTTGATCCTATTGGAAATTTGAAACCCGCGATGGGGACACGCCCATTTAACCATATCAACGGTCACGATCGCCTCAAAAGCTTGCAAAAATCACTAGTAAATTCTCGATCATCCGTTCACATAGAAAGACATAGCGAATCAGACAATACATAGTGCGATCGAGTTCATCCGATTAATAATTAAAGCCTCCTTTTTATATATGGTACATTGACGGTCTATATCAATTGGTTTTACACTATTTTTAATTAAAAATATATTATTGTAAGACAATTTAATTGTTTGAAAGATAGTACTATTTAATATTTTATACATTTATATTTTTTCAACAAATTTTCAAGCTTTCGAACGCATCACATCTTATATTATGGCTATCTTATATCATGGGGAAATGCTACAGTTCCATTACGAAACCATTTCGTCGGGATTTGTAACCGTTAGATCATCATGTAACCGTCGGGGATAGTTGAATAGACGATTACAAACTTCGACGGAATGGTTCCGCAATGGGACCCTAGCATCTCCCTATATTATGACCATGCAATTTTTTTAATAAAAAAAATGTGAGCAATTCAAGGGTTAGTCACACAAGAATTTAAAAAAAAATAATAATAATAATTATAATGTGATGAGTTTTAACTTTTGTTTATATATTAGTTTATATAAATCATGACATCTTAATATGAAGTAAAACTTATATGTTCGAATATATATTATTTGTGCACTTGAGGGAGCTTTTTTGAACATATTCAAATACCACATGATCAATTATTAGTTAGGTCTCTTTGAAAGTATCCAATTGAAATTACAATCATCGCCCCCCGAAGCATTAATTTTGCTTTTTCATATGCATAATAATGCTCGATAATGTCAACTGACGCACAATGAAAGTATCCTATGAAAAATAGAATCATAATCAGATATTTTTGAACCCGAGACCGGCCCGGCGGGTCGACCTGGAATCGGAACCGAGCCGGGTTGGCTATTCGGACCGGGCAATAAAAGACCCGGTCAAAACCCGGGCGGTCACTATATATATATTTATCATGAAATACATATTATTAATATTTTGATGTACAAATTTTATATACAAAATATTTAATTTTGTTACTTTTATGTATATTTATATAACAAAATACTCTATATATAATTTAAAAAATTTTAAAATTAATTATCCGGTTCATCTAATTGACCGAAGACCTCGACGATTCTGGGGCCGGGTTTAAAAACTATGTACCATACTATTAGGAGCTCATTTATTACGAGTGACTAAAATTGTTTTTTTCCTCATCTTGCTAAATTGATAGTGAAGGGTGCATCCTTTATCTAAACTAGTGGAGAATGTTGAATATAAGTATTTTTGGTCCAACTTTTTTATTTGCACGACGGTTGATTGTCAAAGAAAGTTTCTCTAGACAAAATAAATAAATTAAAAATAAAGTAACAAAAATGAGAAATTGGAATTTTCTTCCCTTTAATCTCTTAGATGTTTTTTTAAAAAAGATAAACACAAAAATTTTCAACTTGGTAACTTAATTCTGATTCACAAAGTTTTGTGTGAGCTTGCCTAACTGTTAGACCGTCGTTCCATCCTACTTTTCAACTAAAAAAACATGCTTATACATTTTTTTTTTTTTCGAAACGATAGAATTTCATAAAACGGAAAACACGTAATTACAATAGCAAAAAACTAGAATAGCCAAATAACCACAGCTGAATCCAAGAGGCCTACACGAATGTAGCCTAGAGCAACTACACTAACACACCTAACAAACTATACAACTCCCCACAAACTATACAGCTTATACAGTTATACTTGAAACATGTTAGTCTTTGTGTTTTCACTCTGTATGAGAACGAACATGTAATAAAAGGTCAAACAAAAGGTCAAACAAAGGAAGCTCAGACGATAATGTTGGGAGGAACTGAAGCACAGAGATTTGTTAATAATTATAAATAATTGGGAGTTATATATACACAATATGACAATAAGAACCTGGTAAATGCAAGAGGAATAAAAAGACAAATTTAATTTAGAGAAAAGAAAAAAAAAAAAAAAATGAAGAGATGATAAGGAAGAGGACAAAGAGCCAAAAATGTAAGGGTGGTTTTGCTAATATTGTGTGCTCAAACGGAGACACCCTTACACAAAATCCTCACTTTTTAACCTAAACTTGAGAAGAAGGCGAAAATGCCCCTTCCGATCTTCGTGCAGCCTGACCGGAAACCGACGACTTATCCGAACCACGCACATTGTACTTCTCATACACTCTCTCTCGGTTTTCTGACCACCAAGTCTCCGCTTGGTGTTCCCCAAATCTTCGTCGACTAACAAATATTAAAAAAATAATAATTGATACCCATTATATACGTAAACTACTTTTACAAAATGCACCTGTAGATGGAAATTATCGAGAAGTACCTGAACCGTACGCGTTTGAGATCTCTCGTTCCATCACTGAGAGCCACGAGAGTTATATACACACCCGGTTCGTATTGTTCGATCCATTCAGCCTCAATCTGGCTGGCATTGCTTGGGACCACCACTGTATTTCTCGATTTTGAGCTGGCGTCACTATCCCGATATGAAATGGACTCTTTGGACTCGATGTTTTCTGACATGCTGTCCCCATGAGCCTGGCCATGTCTGCCCCCACCTTTGGGAATTAAGGAATCATCGCCGAGCAGTTCTGATGGGCCCCGAGCTCTGTCCAGCATACTCGAATCAGCTCCAGAGTAGGAATTGTTTGGTGCATCCGCTCTTGAATTGGTTTCTCCATTTGCGCCCGTATTGTGGGTGGTGCCTCTTGGTTCGCATCCGTTCGGAAGGTAATTTAGCTTCAGGCTGTCGGGATCGTATGCCCCGGGTGGCAACCTCTCAGCCATATCTTTTACCTGGAATATAATGAGAAAAATTTGTTCGGTAACGTGATCTTAAAAAAACCACTTTTCAATAATTCATCACTCAAAAGATGCTACCGGATGACTTGTTTTTTTTTTTAATTTATTTTTCTTAGAATTTGAAAACCGCTAGTTATGTATATGCATAAAGACGAACATGGAAATTTGAAACTGGAAAAACTAACCTGCGCAGTAAGTGACTTAATCACTTCTTTGGCAGCTTTGCATTTAGCAGATTCCTCGGCAGCCACCGCCATTGCTTCCTGGGTATTTTTAGCCGATTGCTGGAGCTCCAGTTCTTGCAGTTCGCATTTGCTCTTAAGGTTTTCAACCTATAAAAAAAAACCCAAAATCACAACTATCAGAACACTGTAACTTTTATATAACCTATACACAACTAGAACGAATTGAAAAGGAAAGAACTTCAACAAAGTATAAACTATAAAATACCTGAACCCGCAACTTATGCACTTCTTGGTTCAGAACCTCATTCGTCTTCCTCAAACTATCCGAAATGCTTTTCGCAAAGGAAAGGCCCGAAGTTGTCGGCACCGGCGTAGCCGACCTCGGTGGACTTGGCTTTCTCGAGAAGGGCGAAACGGACCTCGAGCTCACGCTCGATGGCGCAGCTATCGGCTTCGGCACAACATTCCTAACCGCCGCTGACATAACAGCCTCCCTTCCCAGCTGGAGCAGGGACACCTGTGATGACCTGGCCAACGAAAACGTGTCCCCCTTCTTTCCCTGCCTGCCCGCCTTGCTGTCCAGCTGCTTTATCAGCTCAGAATTGGATGTTGCCACGCCCGACTTCTGGACCAGCCGCAGATCGGCCTTGTCCAGCCTGTCCTTGTTTTCGCCGGAGAGCCGAGGCCCGGACGAGTTCCTCCGGCTGTGGACCACCACGCCCTCAGCCACCTTGGCCAGCTTTGCATAGCAAGGGTCACACACCCGGTGCGGCTTGCCCGGGTCCGGCGCCAGCGCTGCCCGCACAGCTTTCCGCGAACTGCACGCGTGGCAGTGGACGAGCCCGCAGTTGTAGCAGTTGTGCCTCTTCCTCGTGAACCCGAACGCCTGCCGGCAGGCTGAGCACTGGGACTGCTCGGCCCCAGAGACCCACTTGTGAACACATATAGCCGACGTGTAGTTCGATCCACAAGCTATGGACTTGACGTGCCGGTCCTTCAAACCCTCAACAAGCATCGGCGACTTTCTGTCCTCTAAATCCCCGTGTCCCAATCGCCCGTTTGCACCCTTTCCCCATGTGTAGACCTCGTTCTTTGATGTCAAGACAGCCACGTGGTAGGCCCCGCATGAAATCTCCTCGACACACTCCGCTGCCAACTTGTCGCCAACCAAGCAGGGCAACTTGCCATCAGATTGTGGATTCCCGAGCTGGCCATAGACCATGCTCCCCATAGCAAAGACGCGGCCCGCCGTGGTAAGCCCGAGGGTGAGGCTGTGGCCACAGGCGACCTTCTGGAAGTTGTGGTCGATGAGGGCCGGCACGCACGTGGGTTTCAGCCGAGCCTCCCTGTCCCCGTGGCCAAGCCGATTCTTGTCCCCGTCTCCCCATGTGAAGAGCTTCCCCGCACTCGGTTGGGTCGCAATCACCTCCACCACCGCAGCCGTGTGCCACACCCCGCACGCCACCGCCACCGTCCGCAGCCCCGTCAGCGACTCCACCTCCCTCGGCGACGTGGCGCTCTCCCGGTCTCCGTGGCCCAGCGCGCCAAATGTCCCGTCCCCGAACGTGAAGAGCCGACCCGCGGATGTGATGAGAGCCGTGTGCCACGGCCCGCACGTGACGGACGCCACACGGAGCCCATCGAGTGGGCCCGCCACCCGCCGAGGGATCCAGTGGCTGGCCGCCGCGCTGGGCCCATGACCTAGGAGGCCCGCGTGGTGGGTCCCATCACCCCACGTGTAGAGTTCGCCCGCGGTCGTGACGGCACACGTGTGAAACTCCCCGCATGCGACAAGGTCGACCGAGCCGCAGGAAGCGAGCGAGTCAACGGGACGGGGGTGGGCCGCATCCCGTCCGACTCCATGGCCGAGCCGGCCACCGGATTCCTCCCCCCAGCTGAAGACCTCGCCCATTCGGGTCACCAGGGCCGCGTGGCGAACGCCGCACGAGATATAATGCACGTCGAGGACAACGTTCGACTCTAAAGGGCGGGGGGAGAGGATGTCGGCCCTAGTGCTGACAGAGGTCCTGTCGGGTCCCGACTTGACGATGAGGTCACAAACGACCTCGCCCCATATATAGACATCCCCGAGAGCGTCACAGTCATCGGGGGCAGACCCGTGGCTGGAAGTGCTGGGAGCGCTCGACACGCTGACTCGAAGAGTGTCGTTGTTGTTGGATGCTTTGGCCTGCATGCTTGTTGTAGGGTCAGAAGCTGCTACATGTGACCTTTCCAGGTGGGTCGACAGGTCGGGCGAGCTGAGTCCTCGCGTGGCGCTTGCTGAGCTGCTGCTTTGGCTGCTTGACGTCAGATTTGAATTGTCCTGGAAATGATTTTTTTGTTCATGAGCTTATATTAGGAGGAGGTGAAAGGATTGGTTGAGCTTAATTTGATCCTTCGGATTAATGTGTGTTTGTGTGTGTGTGTCTAAGTGTGTGACTCACGTCAAAATAGAAGGCTCCATCACTCCATCCGTCAATTTTGGAACGCCCAGCTTGTCCAGATGATGTCAATGCTTTAAGACCAGCTATCCAGATTTCAGCCTCGACTTTGTCCTTGCAGATCTAGTAATACAAAAAGAAATGGGTAAATCCGAATTATATAAATTAAATGGAAAATGGTGGGTAGGTCGAGTAATCACCAACCAGGTCAAGGGATCTTTTCCCGTCGTCGTATATGAGAGAGAATGATAGGTACTCCTTCTCGGGACGCAGGTAACGTTGGAAAACAGCCTGGGCAAAAAGTTTGCAAATGTCATTCAAATGAAGAATCAGATAGAAAATGAACAGTAAACTCCGGATTTTCAAGCAAAATATTGGAAATCAGCAAAATCTCACTGTTCGTTGTCCAGGGATGATCCTTGAGACTGAAGCTAACTTCAAACTCCTTTCACCACTACTAGAAATCCAAATTAAAGATGTTTCGTCCTACAATTGCAGAAGAAAATGTAACGCATAAGGACCACGAGAAGTTATGAATTATGATGTTACAGGATTTTTATTCATCAACAGTATAAAAGAAAACTACATTTTGCTAATAAAAATTCAAGTCATGATAACATTCAGCCTTCTAGCTTCTGTTGTTCAAAACAGATAATTATAATAAGGCAAATTCTGATGCAATTCAGTAACTGAAACTTAAGATAATAACCTTTTTCTCTTTATCTTCTCTCACAAAAGTTAAGAAGGAAACTGAGTAATGTACACAGATCGTACCAACATATCTTTCATCCGGTATATTATATGTTAGATAGCAGATGAAGCTACTTAAAGTTCCCTCGTTTTTTTTTTCTTTTGCTCATACTGGCTTCTAAAATTCCCTCGATCTAGAATGTTTAGTGTAGACAATTTACAATTGTCTTCTTTTTAATTTGAACACTAGATATCTTAGGAGTACATAGTCTTTTGTCATAGGTTGCATGACACTATCCGGTTTCTGCCAATTAAATAGCACTGCCGGACCTATGTCGAGTTTCAATCCTGTCCACAACCAGAAACCTATTGATGTATATAGTGTTAAAAAAATGCTGTTTATTCTCTATGGCCTGTAATGGATTTGCCAGATTTCTTGGTGAAACATATCTACCTATATATACAAAATCCCTATCCTAATTCTGCGTTTAAACTTCAAGAAATAGAGAAATCACGTAATTTGAAAATGGCAAATTGGATAACACTGATGGTGAATGAAAGAGGAAACAAGAACACCCCACGAGAAAGTCATAAGATAGTCAAGTACAACTATCATAGAAGACAGTAAAAGGTGCACAGCGCAAGCAATCATAGGGCATAGAGTATATGGGTCTTACATTAGAGAGTCTGAATGGATAAACTTTTGGCTTTCCTTTGCGACCATATTTTAGTAGTTGAGCTCCTTTTTTTAGAGCAATCAAGGCCTGCAAAAAGTGGTGTACACGGCAAACATGAACTTCACAGTTCAAAGGTGAGCATTAACATACAACAGATGACTATACAACTATTAGAGAAGACAATAGGCCCACTTGAAAAGAAACATCTACGTAAAAATGCCTTCCATGAAAGCAAATATGGGGCAGTTAAGCCAGGAAATACGACCAAGCACCAACACCCCACACATTTTTTTTCTCTCTCCCAACAACCTCTATGTCAAAATATCTACAAATCTAGTAGAGACCAATTAATAAAATGTTGATCAACACGAGTCACACAATCATGGAGAACGAGAGACAGGGATTGAGGAACAGTATGACTTCTACAAGTAGGAGGTTTGTTCCCCAATGAAATTAACAATATCATGGATATTATGAGGAAAAAAACACTATGCTGGGTAAGCTGATACAGTTTGCAATTCGAATATACAAGCAACAAATCAAACTTCCTCATGGTGTGGACCAAGTCAAGTATGCTTGGATTAGAGCAACTTCAACGTTACTTCTCCATGCATACGTGTCTTTCAGGTCAATTTTGTAAGTTTAGCTAAACTGTTTGGCCTTTTGACTAGCAATTTACGAAAAATTTATTGCACCCTCTTGGGTTTCTACTGTTTATTTTGTTTCAGGATCGGAAGATACTGAGAAATAAAGCAACTCCTTATCATCAATCTTATGCAATAACCCGTTGCTTAACAGTAGAAGTCGTGATGCTGAATTTGAAGCCCAATGCTAAATGCACAATCCTACAATGTTCTGCATTGGCAAATTACTGGTGATCACCATACTAAAACTATTTAAATGGGAGACACCATAATTATTATTACTAAAATTAAATAGTTGTCAAAGCTCATCCAACAGAAGCTCCCAAATATTTTATAGTCTGAGCCCAGTGAAATTAGACAACCGGCATCGCTAAAGATAGAATGTGTGAAATTCAATTGGACCCATAGTAACAGATATTAGATATATATAGAATGTGTGAAATTCAATTGGACCCATCGAAACAGATATTAGATATATTCCCTCCAAAATCCAATTAGGGTCCCAAATTCATTCCCCAAATCTTGGAAACATATACGCACATACTAACAGGTAAAAATTCAAACAAGAATCACGCGAAAATCTAAACCAGAATTCCTAGCTAAACCAATAAACCCAGAAAAATCTAGAGGAAAACGTGCAAAACCTGCCCTAAAAATCGAGTCTTTAGAATGCAAATTGTCAAACTATCACACCTAATCAAGCGAACCAAACAGCAGACGCACCTGCTCGATGTCGCGGTCGGCATTACCGTAACTACCAAGATCTGCCATTCCATGAGACGCGCTCACCGCCGCACCAACACCACCGCCTCCACCATCCCACTCCACTCATTATCATGCCAACAACGCGCGCCCGCCGCTCGCTACCATCCACACCGCCGCCTCTCTTACCTCCTTACCCGTCCCGATTAGAAACAAAAAAGGAAAATTAAAAAAAAAAAAAAAACACAAAAAAATAAGAGATCCGATTCTCGAAATTCCACGAGTCCTCCTCCCAACAGATCTAGAAAACCTATGCGGATAAACGAAAATAGGTCCTGAAATTCGGGCTCTTTCACGAAAATATCCAAGGTCAAACAGTGGTCCTCCGTCTCACCGACCGGCGGCGATTGGCTCCGTCCGGCGACGATGAAAAGTGGTGTCTCCCGGCAGTGCCGCCTTTCTTCACCGGCAGAGGCTAGCAATTGCAGAAAATGCTGGTGCAGAGAGAGAAAGTAACGGCGGAGAGAGAGAAGTGAGAAGGGAAGGAAGGAGACAGAGAGAAGACGGAGTCAAAGATGGGG
>CACSLK010027832.1:7824869-7836126 GCA_902706635.1 Striga hermonthica
ATTATTTATTTATTATTAATATTTATTCTTTTTTACGTGTATTTTTTTTTTAGAAAAAGGCTAACTACGTATCAATTATTTATTTTAGAAGTGTACTTATTTTCTTTTTCTTTTTCTTTTTCTTTTTTTTTTTGTCAAACGTCTGTATTACCACATCTCGGAAGTACAAACTGTGAAACCGGTAGTTAACATATTACACTTGCAACCATTACTAACTTAGACTAGAAAGAAAACCAAAGGGGGGAGAACACAACAAGTGTCCCCTATACTCCTACAGAAGGGAGACGAAAAATACTCCTACCGAAAGGAGACTACAAAAAACACACTCCGAAAAGAAGAGAAAAAATCGAAAACACAGACAAAAACAATAACCAAAACAAATATAAAATAAGACTAAATCCCTCTCTACATCGGCTAGACCTCCTAGGAACCTCAAGCAAGCCAACATCCAAATAACTACCCAATAGAGATCAAATCTCTGTCCAAAATCCTAGAAACTCCGTGACCGACATCAAGATTCGGACTAAAGACGAAGCCCTACCCAAGAAGTCACCGTCGGACTAGCACCAGCGAAGCTGCCCCCAGGCCCCCAAACAGTCGGCGACAACTCGGCGCCGCCACCGCCAGCCCCCTGTTAGCCCAAACACCACGGTCGAAACAATGGCGGAGACAGAGCCGCAGAGTAGCAAACAACGAGCTTCAATCGCCAGACGATCAAACGCCCACCACCGTCGCCACAAAGCCGCCTGACGACCACCACAAACGCATCCACCATAGCCCTCCTTCGGAAAAGAAGGGGGAACTCACGCGAGGAAGAGAGTGGCGACCCTCAGAATGACGATCGACACTGATACTACCACAGTAATTGGCTCCCGCCGGAGGAAGGAGAGGCGCCGTAGTGGAGAGGCAAGCCGGAAATTAGGTTTTCACCTGCAAGTGGGAAAGGGAATTGGCTGGACAAGTGTACTTCACTCGACATTTCTTGAGCTATTTTTTTTTTCGGCATGATTATTAAAATTGTACAAGTTTTTTTTTTTAAAAAATAATGGGTCTGTGTACATTTATTTTGTGATCATTTATATTAAATAATAAAATTTATATTTTTATAATATTATTTGATCAAAAATGGAAATCTATTGTTGTACTAGCGTCCTTAAGATTTTAAAATATATCTTATCTTCTTATCCATGTTGTATCATACTCTTATTAGTGCTTACATAGAGCAAAATGATAAGTTAGAAGGAACACAAGAATCCAATTTTAATTTTCAAACTTTTACTTAAATAAAGATAATTAGTTTTAAGGGTTTAGGAAATTTGCAATATGATTCTCTTGCATTTACTACTGTTGGATTTTAGACGTACGAACCATCGTACACGCAGCGGAATTTTAAAATTTTCTTACCAACAACGAAGATCCGGCTAATAGCTATTCGATATGATTCTAGATCGCGTGAATGATACACGAAAACTTACAGTTATTCAGTCTTGTCATCGACTATGGTATCCACGCAATCCAATTTCCCGATGCACGATCCAACACCAATGATTCCTCTTAGGTGAAGAAGCTAGGAATCTTCGAGCCAGAAAGCTAGAAAGTGTATTGTGTTTTTACGGCGTATCTCTTTTCTCTCTTCTTCTCTCATCTAATGATCGATGAATACTACAATGAGATAATGACATATTTATAATGAGGTCAAACCTAATTATATGGGCCTTAAGAAACCCTACAACCCAATAGGTAATTGGATCTAATCCAATTAATATTTTAATTAAGTATAAAAATCTAATTTAACTTAACTAAATATTTTTCATCAAATATAAAATAATCTCATTACTAATTAAGTATAAATCCAATTTAACTTAATTAAATATTTTCCATCAAATAGAAAATAATCTCATTACTCATAAACAAATAGTCCAATCTAATTGAATATTTAACACTCTCGATTCGCTCTTAGTCGGAAAATTGATTGCTTATTGTGTGACCCTATAAGCCTTCATATATTAACATAAATCTAATTTATGATCCTTACGAAACTCCTAGACTGCGTCGAAGGACGAACTCAAAATATTAAGTACGTTTACATGGACAAGCAAACAAACCTTTAGTGTAGAATTCAATGATGATACAATCCCTTCATTCACGACCCACTCGATTAAGCTTCGGACTTGAACGTGTGTCTATCCAAACAGCTTAATCATTTTATCTTATCTTACTGGTTGATTTTATCAATTGTATTTGAACACCATTTCAAATATAATCACGTGCATTGGCCAATGACTTTATCAACCTAGTATATAGAAAACGAGTGTTCTCTCGAAACTATATTTGAGGAATGAATCATATCTTGGCTCAACTACCAATTCCATGTATATCATGGTCTACCCAACACAAGCCTGTATCTACCCATAAGGGCGTAAGCGTTGGACTAGGTCTAAGTAAATCACTCTATACATGAATTGCGTATTGACCACAAGTCAAAGGACTATTACACCATTCCACACACCTATACTTCCATAGACACATAAACAAATAGTTTATCGGTAGGGTATGTCAATACTCTCCAAAATATCCATGTGTCCATCTCGAATAACAATTGTTCATAGCAGTGAGACATATTATATTTTCTAAGAATACGATGCAGACCACATGTCAATCTATCGCGTATCATTAATATCCCTTTCTTAATGATCATCGATTGAGGCGATTTGAGAGTTATACTTTATCAATTAATATCTCACTCTGTTAATGACAATATCAACTCGAGTGAGCAATTAATTAATAAATTGCAAACAATCAAATAATTGTTTAATTAATTGCAATACCATAATTATAATTCAATATAATTATTAATGTGACCATGTACATATGTCCTTAAAATGATTGTCTCTAGGACACATATACCAACAACTATTACAATTAATTATGTGTGTTTGATTCTAAATTATTGGGTGTTTATTGCATAGTATATTATTATGTAAAATTAAAGTGAGTTTATTGTCATATTTTAATTTACATAGAGGAAATCTTGTATAAAAATGATGATTATTATTTACTTGCAATTGAAAACCATTAATGATACTTTATCATGGTTTGTATTGCTTCATTGACCCCATTGTGAGATACTTTATCATAGCTCTAATTACAATACTTTATCATAGCTCTAATTACATTCAATTATGCTGTCTACCTCTTATGATAAATGGAATTAAAGTTATAAGTAGAACCAAACTATACTCAACTAAGTTTCATTTATAAGAAAGGGTGACATGCCCAAATAGATATATAGCTTAAATTGGTAGTAATAAATAAAATTAATTAATCAATCAAATATTACAGTTGAGCATCAAATACATTTATTGCTCTAATTAATGAGATGTTTTTTTAGCAAGTTGAAACTCTGCAATTAATGGATCGAAAAATTTCAACAACGTTGTTTATGAATCACTGTGCATTTGTACCAATTTTAAAAAAAAAATATTTAAAATATATTTGTCATTAATTAAATTACAGCTTAGTTTTCAAGAGTTACAATTTGCCATGATGGTCATGAGTTAATAAGTTCACGAGATGATATGACTTAAGATTAACATACATAAATAGTAGATATGATATTAAAATAACAAAATTTTGTCGCGTGACAAATGAACATATCTTAATGTTCTCATGACAGACGCTACTAAAAAAAAAAGTGTCATATTCCAACGGAAAATTCTACGGTAATATATTATACTGAAAATTCTAATGGATATTCCAATGATATAGCTTCTGTTGGAATGATTGCAACGAAAATTTTAACGGAATTATTCAGTTGGAATGAGGTTTTCCATTAGAATTTATATGAAATTTGATTATTACAACGGCTACAATTCCAAAGATTTTTTACCGTAGAAATTTTCGTTGGAGTATATAATTTTTGTTGAAATTTTTATTTTCACTCATATTTCAACCGTTGGAAAATGTAACGTCGGGATCATCAAAATTCAACGGAAATTCCAGTGGAAATCTCATTCTAAGTTCCAACATAAAATTTTTGTTGGAGTATCCGTTAGAATCTATTGCAATATTCCAAATGGAAATAATAGCATTGAAATATACATTGTAATTGTCGTTAGAATTCAATTGGAATATATTACCGTTTGAATTTTCCATTGAAATTTCATCTTATTCTTATAGTGAGATAGATGAGCATTTTTAACATTAACATTCTAATCAACGAGCAATTTTTATTTAAGTAAATCATTAAATGAATTATCCAAAATCACACACACACACACACACATATATATATAATGCAAATGATTAAATTATTTCAAACGGTAATATATTCCAATTGAATTCTAACGGCAATTACAATGTATATTTCAATGCTATTATTTCCATTTGGAATATTGCAATAGATTCTAATAGTGAGATAGATGAGCATTTTTAACATTAACATTCTAATCAACGAGCAATTTTTATTTAAGTAAATCATTAAATGAATTATCCAAAATCACACACACACACACACATATATATATATATATATATATATATATATATATAATGCAAATGATTAAATTATATTATGAAATATCACACTTCTATTTGTATTAAATTATTTATTTATAAATATTATTTTTATTAAAAGAAGTATAAATTTATTAATAAAATGTTTCCCATCTAACTATCTGGCTATACTAATTTCAATCAAATAAATTTTGGCTGGGCCAAAAGGTATGTGAATGGAAAATGGGAATTTTCAATGCAGAGGAGCAGATGATATTTTTTTAGCTACAAGAGCTAACGAGCCCAATTTCGCCCAAAAAAACCCTACTCGCCGGTCGCCCCTCTTCGCCGCCTCTTAGCCTTCCTCGTCGACGACGATGCCTTGGGCAGTGGTCACCTTCGACCGCTCGACGTGTTCCTGATGCCTCATGGCTCGTGCTGCTACGATTTCCGAGTAGCCTCCTCATCGATTGCTGGATTTTAGCGATTAGCGGCGGCTTCCCCCTCTTTGGTCATCGGTGGCTCGTCGCCGGGTAAAGGTGGAGGTAAACTCCTCGATCTCTGTTTTGGTCCGGGATTGTTGTTTCCATTGGATTGCTCTTCTTCTCCGGTAGAGCGTCGGTGGAGTTGGGTGGCTGCCAGGTTTATTCGGTGGCTCGGGTGGCGAGTGTTAGAAAAACGAGCAGCAGATCCAAGAAACATGATGAGAAAGATGAGAGACATAGCAGCCGCAATCAATTCATTTCATTCCATAATCATTAGTAACCCTATCTGAAGTAAGGGATTATATACAAGGATTGGTATCATCTATACCCTACACATGGCAGTCATCTAAGCATGAAGAATAAGACAAAATATATAAAAGGAGAATGCTAAAAATAATTCACGCGCTCGTCATGTGATCTGCATGGTACTGCATGAGGTCATTGGCTTGGCTTTTATCCCCCCGCAATTCGAGCGAGGTCTGAGGTAAGACATGTAACATGGTTCGAAGACGAGCAAAGAATTGATGTGAAAGAGGCTTTGTAAAAATGTCGGCAACTTGATCTGATGCAGGGACATAGTTAATAAGAACAGATTTTTGGGCAACTTTCTCTCGTATAAAGTGAAGGTCAATTTTCAAATGCTTGGTTCTAGCATGGTTCACTGGATTTCCAGATAATGATATGGCTCCCATGTTGTCCATCCAAATAGTGGGAGGTCTTTGAAGAGGATGATGAAGCTCCTGTAATAAAGATTGAATCCAAGAAAGCTCACAAATAGCAATGGCAAGGCTGCGGTATTCAGCTTCAGTGCTGGACCGGGATACTGTAGGCTGCTTCTTGGAGCTCCAAGATATAAGGTTGTTGCCTAGAAAAACACAAAAGCCAGAAGTGCTTCTTCTATCATCAATATCCGAGGCCCAGTCTGCATCTGTATATGCTGTAATGGTATGAATATCTGAGGGTGTGAAAAGAAGACCATAATGTAGAGTTCCAGAGAGATATCTGAGGATTCTCTTAAGTGCTTTCCAATGTTTATCTAAAGGACACTGCATAAATTGGCTAATCCGGTTGACACTGAAACTAATCTCAGGTCTTGTTAAGGTGGCATATTGAAGAGCACCTACAAGACTCCTGTACAACTTTGGATCAGAAAAGAGAACACCATCATGCTTGGACAAGGGTGGACTGGTAATCATTGGTGTAGATAACCCCTTTCCATTTGTCATACCAGCTCGAGTAAGAAGATCCTCTAGATATTTTCTTTGAGAAAGGAAGAAACCTTCTCTAACTGTGGTAATCTCAACTCCCAGGAAATAATTGACAGGGCCCAAGTCCTTGAGAGAGAAGTGGGTATGCATTGTGGCAATGACCTTTTGAATTTCGAGAGTGTTGTTACCAGTGATCATTATATCATCAACATAGGCTATAATGAGGATTGTAGAAGTTGAGGTATGTCTGTAATATAAGGAGTTGTCAGCTTTTGAGGGTTGGAAATGGAGAAGTGCCAAAACAGAAGAGAACTTGCTTGTCCAAGCTCTAGATGCTTGTTTCAAACCATAAATTGATTTCTTCAATTTGCAAACTAGATGTTCAGAACCTGAGGTAAAAACCCAAGGGGTTGTTCCATATACAAGGCAGTGTCTAAATCTCCAATCAAAAAGGCATTTGCCACATCCAGTTGTCTAATGTCCCAGCCTTGTGAGAGTGCCATGTTAAGGACCAATCTAATGGTAGTTGGCTTGACCACAGGGCTATAAGTTTCTGAATAGTCAAATCCAAGAGATTGAGTGTAGCCTTTGGTTACTAGCCTAGCTTTGTATTTTGCTAGGCTGCCATCTGCAATTCTTTTGGCTTTAAAGATCCATTTGCAGCCAATAAGATCTTTGTTTGGTGGAAGGGCAGACAATTCCCATGTGTTGTTCTTGATTAGAGCCTCAAACTCCAGCTGCATGGTTGTTCTCCATTCAGTGGTAGCCAAGGCCTCTGCAATGTTCTTTGGTTCTTCTAAGATGACTGAAGAAGAATAGATCTTGGGCTTGTAGATACCTGATTTAGATCTTGTCTTCATATGGTGACCTCCTGTAACCTGAATAGGAGAAAGAGAAGTGTCTTGTGTGGTAGGATTAGATTGGTTATCAGGCACTATAGGTAAATCAATGTAAATATGTCCACCTCTATCTAAAGAAATGGGTGAGGGGATGTTGTTTGATGGGGTGATGTATTGGGGGAATTACTTGGGGTTGGAGAAGATGGAAATAAGGATGAAGCGGGAGAGTTTGGTTGAGGACTCTGTGGGGATGACTGAGAAGAAGATAAGATGGTGTTGTCATCTCTGTGGGAGTTTGAAGAGTGGGGTGTAGAACTTGGAGTTTGTGGTTGAGTGGGATGAAAGGATATATCATCATGCACAGCAAGGAGTGGAGAAGGTACAGGCATATGTGGTGGTGTGGTGAGAAATGTAGATGTTTGCTTTGAGAGGAAGGAAAAACAGATTCATCAAATGTAAGGTGTCTTGTGTATATGATTTTTCTGTCAGGAAGTAAAACTTTGAACCCCTTATGGTGAATACTATATCCTAAAAAGGTGGAAGGTTGACTTCTGAATTGTATTTTGTTTTTGTTATATGGCCTTAAGTAGGGATAACAAAGGCACCCAAAGGTCCTTAAATGTGTGTAGTCTGGTTGTTGCTTGTAAAGGGCTTGAAAAGGAATTTGAAATTTGATAGGTTTTGAAGGGATTCTGTTAATGAGGTACACAGTTGTGGTGAAAGCTGAGTCCCAATGAATTTGAGGTACACCACTATGAGACAGCAAGGCTAAACCAGTTTCAGTGATGGATCTATACTTCCTTTCTGCCAACCCATTTTGTTCTGGGGTGTAGGGGCAAGCAAAATGGTGTATGATACCATTCTCAGCAAGATATTGAGTCATAGCTTTATATTCACCCCCACTATCAGTTTGAAGTGTTTTTATGTTCTTATTGAATTGAGTTTTGATCATTTGATGGAAGTGAACAAAAGCTTCTAAGGCAGCTGATTTGCATTTGAGTAAATATATCCATGCATATCTAGTAGAATCATCAATGAAACTTATATAGTAAGAAAAACCATTGAAAGACTTAATGGGTGAAGGTCCCCATAAGTCATTGTGAACAAGATCAAAGGGTTCATAGGAATGAGAATTAGATGCTGTAAATGGTAACTTGTGAGATTTTGATTGTTGACAAGCTGAACATAAACCATTCATAACATTGGGATCAAAGTCAACATTACAATTGTTCAAAACTTTCTTGACAATGTCAAAAGCT
This sequence comes from Striga hermonthica, assembly GCA_902706635.1. NCBI lineage: Eukaryota > Viridiplantae > Streptophyta > Magnoliopsida > Lamiales > Orobanchaceae > Striga > Striga hermonthica. The sequence goes on from CACSLK010027832.1 coordinate 7,833,155, forward strand.
GGGTGTCCTAATCTAGCATGCCAAACATTTAGGCTAGTCTTGTTTTTCAAAACAGAAGCATAACATAAACTTGAAGGTAAACTGGAAAAGCTCTTGATGGTAGAGTCAGAGGTGAAGGTTGAAGGAAGTTCTGGGTTGGTCAGCTTGAAAGCATAGAGTCCATCTTTAAGTGTTCCTTTGAGAAGGGTGATCCTGGTATTCATATCTTTCACAAGACAAATGGATGGGTGAAATTCAAAAAACACATCATTATCTCTAGCAAATTGACTGACACTAATCAAGTTTCTAGTTATATCAGGAACATGAAGTAAGTTTTTGAGAAGAAATCTGTGTTTAGAAGCAGGTGAACATAACATTGTTTTACCATAATGATTGATAACCAAACCTTGTCCATTTCCAACTTGAACCTTCTCACTCCCTTGGTATTCTAAAGCCACACTTAGGTTAGCAAGGTCATGAGTGATGTGGTTTGTGGCTCCTGAGTTTGGAAACCAGCATTGATCATGCACATCATCAATGCCTGAGAGGTTGACAACATTAGCATTAGCATTTGCAAAGTTCCCTCTATAGCCACTGCCTTGGCTACTGCTTGAATTTCCTCCATTGCTGAAGTTGTTGTTGTTGTTGGAATTAGGAACAAAGTTGAGGTCACATCTATAATAACACTTGTCTGCAGTATGGTTATTATAGTGGCAGATTTGACACCGGGGTTTGAAATTTCCAAATATTCCTCCTCTTCCCCTTTGATTTCTGCTCCTTCCTCTTGAGTTACCAAACTGATTTTGGTTCTGCATTTGACCTCTTCCTCTATTTGCTGAAAATCCACCTCTTCTTGAAGAAAACTGAGTCACTGTATTGGCCATAAAAGAACCTTCCTCAAGATTAGTATTAAAAGACTCAAGTCTAGCCTCAAAGCTCAAGAGCATGGCTTGGATTTCACTTAAGCTGCAAGGTTCAATTCTGGCTTGTGTTGAGACCATCACTGGATTGTATTCTGATCCAAGACCAGCTAGGATATACAAGATATGATCCCTTTCCTTTATAGTCTTCCATGCAGAGCCTAAAAGATCACAACAGCTTTTAACCTTGCTTAAATACTCTCTCATTGGCATATTTCCTTTCTTCAATGTCTGCAACTGCAGTCTATGCTGTATGATTTTGGCATGATTCTGACTTGCAAAGCTGTTGTGCATAGAATCCCAGATTTCTTTGGAAGTGTTGAGCCCAACAGTGCTAATCAGAACTCCTTCAGATAAGGAGGACAAGATCCAAGATGCTAACAGCTGATCTTGTCTGCACCAAGTTAAATAATTTGGGTTCATCACAGGGATTTGATCTGATTTACCTGCAGTGTACTCTTCTGGTGCTTTGTTTGTTCCATCAAGGTATCCTTGGAGACCATAACCACGGATGGCAGCCCAAATTTGTTGCTTCCATACCAGGTAATTGCTCTCAGTCAGCTTTACAGTGATAAGTTGGCTTTGAGGTTGACTATGGCGTCCATGTTTGATCGAACAATGTTGTGTTCGTCTGCCATTTTTCAGATCTAAAAGGAAGGAAAAATAAAGACTAAAAATGGGGAAGAGGAAGGCATCAGAGACAGGTATCAAACCTGCTCTGATACCATGTTAGAAAAACGAGCAGCAGATCCAAGAAACATGATGAGAAAGATGAGAGACATAGCAGCCGCAATCAATTCATTTCATTCCATAATCATTAGTAACCCTATCTGAAGTAGGGATTATATACAAAGATTGGTATCATCTATACCCTACACATGACAGTCATCTAAGCATGAAGAATAAGACAAAATATATAAAAGGAGAATGCTAAAAATAATTCACGTGCTCGTCATGTGATCTGCATGGTACTGCATGAGGTCGTTGACTTGGCTTTTAGCTAGTGGGTCGGTGGACGGGTTGGGACACCAGCGGTTGCGATGTCGTTCGTCAAGGCTGCCGGTGTTGCAGAAGGGAACGGCTCTCCCTACCTCCGGTTCTCTGGTGTTGGGGACTGGGTGGGTCCGGCGCTTCCAAGCTCGACTAGTGGTGTTAGACGAGGTTGAGTAGTGCTGGAGTTTGGAGCTAGTCTTGTTCTCTCGGTTATAGGTGGGCTGATTCGAGATGTTTCGGGGCATGAGTGCGGCTTATGTATAGGCATTTTCGCAGTTTCGGGAGTTGTTCCTTAGGCTTTGGATCGTCTTGGGTCAGCTGTTTCTCCGCTGTTTTAGGCTCGTTTGTTGGTTGGGGAAGGGCCTTTTTGTTTTTGATTTTATTGTTATTGCTTGAGTCTGTTTTTGGTCTGGACTCTTTGTCTGAGTGTTTTATGTCTTGTCTTTTTGGTCTGGGTCGTTTGGTCTGGGCTCTTTGCTTGTGGGGAGCGATTCTAGTTGTTGGTAGGTTGTTGAGTCTGTTTGTTTTCTAGCTTGGCTAGTTGAGGTTCTAGGCGGTCTTCTGACTTGTCATCTCAATTTATAGTTGCACATTTGTGCCCTTTAATTATAATATTCTATCGTTTTGGCAAAAAAAAAAAATGTTGAAATTTTCAAATGATATAATCCAAAATACACCATCGACACATAAATTTGAAAAAAAATAAAAAGAAAACTTTGTGTTTTGACTGGTTTCTTATGCATATAATTAAAAATAAATGTACCACATGCATTTAAAAAGAAAAAAATATATTATACGCATCTCCAAAGATTTCTGAACATTTAATTATATAGTTTCTCGTATATTCAAATAAAATATAGCCTAAAAACTATTTATTTGGTGAAATTACTTTTCAGAGATTTCGTAAAATCCAAATACTTGACAACATTCTAGTAATAGTCTTACTTTCAATTACGGTCATTTTGTTACAAAAGAAATAAAAAATATCATTATAAAATATGAAAATACCACAACAACAAAATGAAAAAATTATAATAGATATCTTGATTATCAGAAAAATTGAATTGAATTGTTTTTTTT
>CACSLK010027832.1:7894788-7917623 GCA_902706635.1 Striga hermonthica
TTTTTTTTTTTTTTTAATATTAATATATATAATTCTAACAGATATGGTGCTATGGAGTATGATTTGGAGGAAATTTGGGAAGTCTTTTGTACAAGTTGAACTTTCCGCTTCTAGAGAATCTTACAACTAGACTTGGGCAAATGACGGGCCGCGACTCGACCCGGCATGGCCTGCTGGGTCGGCGGGCCTCAATTTAATAGCCCGTAACGAGCATTAAACCACTGGGGCACCGACTCGTCAGTTTTCAGTCGATTCGGACCTGGTCCGACCCATTTAAAAAAAATTTACAAAAGGCAGCTCGGCTTTCAACCCATTGCCCGAACCGACCCAGCCCAAACCGTCGGAAAAAAAAAATTCAAGAACGGGAACCGACCCGCATGGCCAAGGTTTTGGTTCAACAAACCGGCGAAATCCGGGATGGTTGTGGGCTGGGCCGGGTAGGCCCGTTGCTATGTCTGCTTACAATGAATAAAAGCTAAAGATTGAAATGACACTTAGATATTAACTCCAAAAAAAAAANNNAAAAAAAAAAAAAAAAAAACAATACCTCGGACGGTAAATTAACGGTCTAATATTCATAATTTCTTAAAATATGTACGTTCTCATTCTCAAATGTTAAATTTTGTCAAAAAAAAAAAAACATAAATAAAATTATAAAACTTAATAGTGTAAGATTTTTTATAAAAAAAAATTAACTGAAGAGACTACTCCCATTAGAAATTGTAAATTATAAATTGTAAATGCTCCCATTAATTACTAATCTATGCCTTGAAACTATACATGTTTCTAAGTAATTTAGAGTAGTTACATCAATTAAGAAAATACTTGCATGAATTAATGTAGGATTTTATTAGGCATTACTATTTTATAACTACTTCTTCCTCCAACTTTTTTTTTCCCTTTTATAAATGTTTTGCTCATTTACTGCAACAAAATATGAACAACTCAGGGAGACAGGATGCCTGGTCCCCTCAATTAAATTTACATAAATTTTAATAAGTCTCTTCACACACGTTGCTAAGGTATTGTTTGGTTGGGGGTAAAAGGAGGGGAGGGGAAGGGAAGGCAGGGCTTTTTTTTATTTTTCCCTTGTTTGGTTGGGATAATTGGATAGGAGGGGAGGGAAAATTTTAACTTAAAATCCCCTCCCCTCTCCATTTTTGCTCCCCTCCAAAAATGGGGGAATTTGGAGGGGAGGGAAAATTTTAGTACATAAAGTTACAATTTTACCCTTATTGAATATATAATATTTTAGTTTTTTATTTCTAATATCATTAAGGATAAATTTGTCATTATAACATTATTTTCCCTCCCCTTTCATTTTCTAACCAAACAAAGTTTACCATTTTCCCTTCATTCCCCTCCTACAAAAATCCCTCCAAACAAGGTAAAATTATTTTACATCACCTCCCCTCCCCTCCCTTTCCTTCCATTAAAATCCCTCCCCTCCCCTCCCTTCAGTTGAACCAAACATAGCCTAAAGCTATTTTTGGTATCACTGATTCATTCATAGAAAATGAAATTTCTGCATGAGTCAGTCTAATGGTTAGAAGAATCGACCCGTTATACTATCTGAACAAAAATACATATTTATACTACCAGCAGTGGCGAAACCAGCCGGTCATCTTCGGGAGGGCCCAATTTGCCGCGGCGCACCACCCCCACTCCGGCATCCCGCGGCGCACCACCCCCACTCCGGCATCGGAAGGACGCTCAAAGGGCTTTTGTGGACGCTCTCAGAAATTTTTGCAGGATATAAAGGCATACTCTAGATATTTTTCTAAAAATCAAACTAAGTCCGGAATTAAACTGGTATACTTAAACTGAATTGTTTTAACTCGAAAAATACTCGAATTTATCCTAATAAAAATCTCGGACTCAATTATAATAATAATCAAGAAATTATACCTCCTTTTGAATAGACGAAAAGCTAAAAAAATTGAGAAAACGAAGCCTCGAACGATCGAACTCGTCCTCGACAAATTTGCTCCTTTAGATACTATTTAACGCAGAAATTCAAACTCCCATAATAAATGCTCGAAATTCCAAAAAATGTCGAAATTTGTCCGTATGGAATCGTGCTTGAATTGTCTACACGCTCCAACTCGATTCTCGTTAAACCGAGGTCACACGCAACCTTACGGAACCCCGCAAAACGGCTTTTTATTCTTCTATTATGCGCACTCGACTTCGAGCTTCTCAAAATAAATGCTCAAAACTTCGAAACGTGAAATAAATTTTACGAACGACTTCTATTGTTCTCGTGCTTTCAAGAAAGCACTCTCGCTAATTTTCAGCACGCCTAACGAGGGTCGACGGTTACCCGAAGTCTAGACATGAAAATGACAATAAAATCACCGTCGCTGCCACTTTTTTCTCAACTTCGGGCTACCCAAAATAAATGGCCGGGATCTCAAAATCATAAATCGATGCCACCAACGCACTCTCCGCTTCCCGTACTTTCATAAAAGTATTTTTCGGTAATGATCGACTCGGTTTTTGAGTCCCGTCGGTATACTGCAAGTCGGCTAATTAACCAACTCAAAATATAATAAAAATAAAAAAATTATTAAATTCTGCTGCTGTTATAGTTTTCCTTGTCCCGAAACCAGGATCCCGTTTCGGGGAGAGCCCAATTTGCCTTTAAAAAATATTTTCACCACAAAACCGGTGGCGCCCCTCCGGCCATGTATGTACCGCATGAAACCGGGGCGGGCCCAACATGCGCGCTCAAAGGAAAATCTTCTAGTTCCAGCAAAATCCTCCACCCCTAGTTTAATTTTTTTTTAGAGGGGCCGGCGCCTCTCCGACCCCCTTAATGGTTTCGCCACTGACTACCAGTTGTTATGCTAACGTTGTTTTTAAATTTTTTTATGAAATTATGTACAATTATGGGGAGAGGCTACGGTCTCGTTGCGGAACTATTCCGTCGGGGTTTGTAACCGGTAGATCATCACATAGCCGTCGGGATAGTTTATTTAACGGTTACAAATCCCGACAGAATGTTTTTGTGACGGAATCATATCATTTTCCACAATTATGAGAAAAATATATCTACCAAACTAAAGAAAGAGGCAATGGTAAAATTATGATATAAAGTATTTATTTTTCTTCTCCCACATTGACTGACCATTTTTTTTAGTAACAAATATTACGCGTCATATTTATTTTATATCTATCACAGCCACTAGGAAACAAAAAGCCAGCAAAGCTCAACAAGATAAAACCATGTTCTCTAGTCCAAAAGTCAAAATTGTGCCAAACACACATGAAGACAACTAATCAAAGGGTTAAACTTAAAAAATAGTTATTTTCAAATTTACACAAGAGCTTAACAGTGTCTAATCATGCATGAAAAGGTGAAACCCAATCTATAAAAGGGGGCCAAAGTTGAGTGCAAACAACACAACCGAAAACACAATAAAACATGGGAACAAATTCAAAGGCCTCCAAAATGGCTCCTCCTCTAATTGCTACTCTCACAGTAGCAATTCTTGCACTTTGCTTCCCCTCAATAGCCAATGCAACCTACCAATATTCCTCTCCTCCGCCGCCTCCTTACGTTTACAAGTCCCCACCACCCCCGGAGAAGTCTCCACCACCGCCGCCAGTTCACAAATCTCCACCACCACCAATCTACAAGTCACCACCACCCCCACCTAAGAAATCTCCACCACCACCACCGGTCTACAAATCTCCCCCGCCGCCAGTCTACAAAACCCCACCACCACCACCTAAGAAATCTCCACCACCACCACCGGTCTACAAATCTCCCCCACCGCCAGTCTACAAGTCACCACCACCACCACCTAAAAAATCTCCCCCACCACCTATCTACAAATCTCCACCACCGCCAGTCTACAAGTCACCACCACCCCCACATAAGAAATCTCCACCACCACCACCGGTCTACAAATCTCCTCCGCCGCCAGTCTACAAATCCCCACCACCACCACCTAAGAAATCTCCACCACCACCACCGGTCCACAAATCTCCCCCACCGCCAGTCTATAAGTCACCACCACCCCCGCCTAAGAAATCTCCACCACCACCACCGGTCTACAAATCTCCCCCGCCGCCAGTCTACAAATCCCCACCACCACCACCACCTAAGAAATCTCTACCGCCGCCAGTCTACAAATCTCCCCCACCGCCCGTCTACAAGTCACCACCAGTCTACAAATCTCCACCACCGCCTGTCGTAAAATCTCCACCGTATGTCCACAAATCCCCACCGCCGCCTAAGAAGTCTCCACCACCTCCGCCACCAGTGAAGAAGCCTCCACCACACCCTTACTACTACACCTCTCCTCCTCCTCCTCACCACTACTAAGACATCAAACTACTTCAAATTCCCAAGTAAGTAACAAAAACTTACTCACATCACTACTTAATTTCACCATAATTTACCAAATGAACACATTTTAAATTGCATTACTTAACAACTTTATAATACAAAAGCATGCTTTAAAGTCGTAATGCACGAACATTCGAAATTATTTGATCGGTCGATAACTAAGTTTGTGAATGATGTTGCAGGAAATTAAGGAGAATGTCTGAAATAAAAAAGTTGGTTAGCTAGAGATGAAGAGGTTTTTGCATAATGAAAGCGATGGATCCATGCAAGAAGAAAATGGATGGACATAAGATCATTTTATGTAGTAGTAGTAATAATAAAAAGCTCAATTAAATATTCGGACTATATATCTCCTTTTTTTCATTTGTTGCATGTTTGTATTTTGCCACTTTATAATATTGTTGTGCGCTTTATTATGTCTTTGCTCAAATATCGAATAAAATTTCTAATTTCTGTACTCTAAGAGCCTTCATTAATTTTGTGCTTTGCCTGCTGCAATAATATTTATTTTTGTCATCCATCTAATTAGTTTGCAAATTTATATTCTGCAGACACCTACACAATTTCTCAATATAAAAAACACAATTAAATTTAAACGTATATAGTCATTAGTTTATCTGACTCAATAACTGGGAAAAGAAAAAAAAAATTAAAACAAAATATAAGAGAAACTGAAAGTAAGAACGAGGTACTGAAGTCAACTCACCATCATTAAATGTGAATAAAGCTGATGCCGAAATCAAGAGCGCTTGGATAAGATGGCTTGGGTCTCTTCCAACTTAACCAGTGGTCTCGTGTTCGAGTCCTGAGAATGCAGCAGTATTAAAACTCTTGAGGGAGAGCTTTGCCGCCCTTGTGGTCCTACCCGGATCGATTCAGAATTAGTCGGTTCCCTTGTGGATCCGGAAACCGGAAGGTCCCTGTACCAAAAAAAAAAGCTGATGCCGACAAAAAACATTGACTTTTGTACTGGGGTTTCCAGAAAAATTAAATAAATAGAACAGGGAAATATTGGGTAACAAATTGTATAAAAGGGGAAAATATATGTACTCAAAACTTTTTGAATTTAAAGGCTAAAATAAGAAAAGAAAATAGTAGAACACGTACGATGTGATATTATGTATGGTGGGTCCAAACACGCAAATTTACATGGTACTCTACATGGACCTAAAATGACCACAAATGTGACAAAATAATTTACTACGATACATTTATATGGGAAAAAAAAAATAAAAATAAAAATGTGCCTATTCATATAGTTGGTGTGTTGAGTGAAGTTGAAGTCTACAAATCACATATCTATTTTTTTGTAATACTGTTAAACAATGGAGTGTTTTGATTACAACGGGAACCTATAAACTGACTGAAGTGTTCAGTTCGTACAATTTGAACAAAAACAAAATCGAAAATTACAAAAGAGAAAGCAAAAACAGCCGAGGCGATTGTTCTTTCCGCAAGACGAAAATGCCCCGTATAGTGCTGACGGGTTCAGACGTCTCGTCCCCAAAGATACAACGGCTTACGTCTCGAACGCTGTAGCACACCAGAATTCGAGCTCCGACGAACTGGAATGAAGTCGAGAACAAAGCAGTATGATATGATGCGTGAGGCTTTGAGAGTATTAAGAGTGCATGCAATGTTGTCTCCTTTTCCTCTGCAGCTCTAAGTCCTATTTATAGGACTTCCACCTCTTGAGGGAAACCAACAGTCACATCTGCCACTTAAGGCAGAGATAATGGGCAAAACGTTTCAAGTGTGTTAATACACCATTAATAAGGAGTTAACACCACTAACCAGGTATTAACACCATTAACATTCCACCTGAGCTGTTACATTTCACATGAAGAGTCAGGTGTCCAGATTCATTGTTCATGGAGAAGTCCCACTCGGGTTGGGTCAAAATTCGAGTCCAAGTCCAAAATGGATTTTCCAGTTGGGCCTAAAATTACAAATAAATTTGCAGCAAAAAGATATATAGTGATTGGGCCCAAGGCCCGAGCCCCACCATCCAAGGCCGCCCAAGTCCAGCCCAAAGTCCAATTGCCAAGAACCAAGGACCAAAGCCCAAGGACCAGGCCCAGACCCGGGCCCGGGCCTGAGCCCGAGCCGGCCGGCCGGCGGGCGCGCGCGCGTGCGCGCGTGTGGCCGAAAACAACACCAACACTTGGTGCATAACTTTGTGCTTGTTGTAACCTCTCCATCTCTCTTTAATATATAATAAAGAGAGTTAAACTCATTTAAGAGTCCAATGTGGGAGTGACTCTTGACCCTTCAAATCCCACAACCAACGTTTTACTTGCCCTTTTATGGCTAACTTTAATAATTTATTTCTCACTCACCGAAAATCAGTTTTGAAAAAATAAATATACCAAGAGTATCTACTCGGAACGTAGAATTTTTCTACAATATTTAATTCTACTCAAATTAAATATTTAGCCATAAAAAATTCAGTCAAAACTGGGTCAAACCCAAGTTTTATAACTGATTTTTCCAACAAATCTTTCAATACGTATGTCATTGTATATGATATCCAAGAATAAGTGAATATTATTAGAACCGGAGAAGAGGGTGCAGTTCCACCAAGTAAAGTGCACCACAAGAGAGTGAGTCTAGATAGGTGTACATTAGTGAGGGTGAGCTTAGATGTAACTTAGTGAGGTTTCATCCCAAAACCAATCGAAGTAGCTCATTAGGCTTATAAAGTGAGCTCATTTACGTCCTCTCACTTGTGAGTAGGGCTGCAAATGATTTTTTAGGCTCAATCTCGACTCGATAAAAAATTACAATAGCTCGAAATCAAAATGCTTGAGCTTGGCTCGAGTTCGACTACAAAAATTTTAAGTGAAAAGGTAAAATTACCATTAAGGACCTATGCTAACATATATATAAAAGATATTTTAGTAATTTAACATGTATCTCGAGCCGCTCGACGAGCCACTCGACAAGGCAAAATATTGGCTCGAGCTCGACTCGAGTTCGTGCTCGAGCCGCTCGAGTCGAGCTTTGACTCGAGTCGCTCGGTTCGTTTGCAGCCGTACTCGTGAGTCCTTCGTAAGGACAAGCCGAGAGCAGGGTCAGATAGAGATATGGAGCCCAAGCCCAACAACTTACAAGTGATATTCCAACACGCCATCTCACTTGTGAGGGCCCAAGCCCAACAGAGAAGGCCGGGTAAAGTAAGCCCAAGCCCAGAGCAGACCGGGTAGTGAAAGTCATTGCAGGTCCTAGGGCAGGCTCGGTCTGATACCATATTAGAACCGGGGGAAGAGGGTGCAGTCCCATAAGGTAAAGCGAACCATAAGAGAGTGAGTCTAAGTGTACCTTAGTGAGGTTCCATCCTAAAACTAAATTTGTGATGGGAGGAGTAACCCACTAGACTTTTAAACTAAACTCATTTACCCTGTAGAATCAATGTAAATCAAGTGATATTCCAACAAATATTGTGTTTTATACTAAATGTAAAGTTAGAAGAATGTTGTTTGTCAAATTTGATGGTTATTCTATCATACAATTTCAATAAATAATAAGGCAAAATTACATTTTTTGCCCTGTAACTGTGTGTGTGGCAAATGTGGACAACTTTTTGGTTTGACAAAAGTTCCCCAAAACTTGTTAAAAACATGAATTCGTGCCCAATTTTCCTAAAGTTACCGAATTTGACCGGTTTTTCGTGTGACAAAACAGGACAGTAACTTGTTTAAATTTGAAATTTGTGCCCAAATTGGGCACGAATTTCGGGTTTTAACAAGTTTCAGAGCACTTTTGCCAAACCAAAAGGAAGTTGTCCATATTTGCCACACACCCCTTGTTACAGGGCATAAAATGCAATTTTGCCTAAAATGTAAATATAACGAACTTTAAACACAAGTAAAATACCTCAATCATATAAGTATCTATATTAAACAATATATGGACTACCTACCCATTTGTGATAGCGTACGTGCATGGATCCTATCATCCTATCACTTAGTGAGAGAGATTAGGTAAAGATCGAGAGTTGATTTTCAAAATCACCGGCTGCCGTGGACTTTTGTCTACCATGTACTTTGTGTTTAACTGTTTTGATTTAAAATTATCACAATTATTTATTTGCTAAAAGCACGACATTAATTAATTTATGATAGAATTAGTCGGAAGTTGTTATAGTGAGAGATAATATAATTTATGGCTTTCATTAAATTTATGATTACAAAGTGTCGGTTGTCACACCATATATACCCACGCAAAAGTATCAATCCCTCTTTATATAATAATTCAAAACGTGTTGCGCTTAGGTAACAGATTCTCACACTTCGGATGTTGACGTGGCGAAAATCTATTGTTCGTGATGTTGTTTTTATATTATTTTTGCTTTGGAGTTAAGTTTGGTATTAGACATAAATAACTTTACACATATATTCATTAACTCAACACCCATGTTATACATAGGTATTAGTACTAGTATTAGTTATTTCTTAATTGAACTCTTCATACTTTGTTTCACCATTATTTTAATTATAAACGGTTAAGAAGCTCCCCCTACATTCTCTTATTACATCTCAAATTGGCTTGTAATTTATAGTTGAAAAGTTAACTAATATAATAAAAGCGTTCGATAAATTAACTGATAAGTCAACTAAACTAAAATCTCTTGAATGGAATTACCAAATATAAATCATACAATTGAAACAAACGTGATTGAAGTTTGGAAAACATCAGAAGTTTATAATTTTTGTGTCCATGAGACACATCTCTACAAAACCATGCACGTACGATACAAAAAACTTCATCAAATATTATTTAACACGAAACATTTATAATAATCTTTAAAATGTAAATTGTCTGATACTAAAAAACCAGTCCTTACATTTTGAGTCATGGCTCAAAAGCTCGGATATTCTTTCATAACAATTAATACTAGTAGATATCTTGTGCACATGCACAGATGTACATAAAATATTAATAAGTAATATTTGAGATTTAATATTAAAATTCTCAAAAATTTGATCATTAAGAAAAATAAATTAACGATTTTATTATTATGAACAATTGTTTATTATCATTAGATAATAACAGTCTGATTATTATTATTATTATTGTTAGAAATGCTGATAAAAATAAATCAGTCCATATGGTCACCATGCAGTGTGCAGCACTCCCATGCACAAGGACAATCAGTTACAACGGCTGCACTGACATTGAAAAAGATTCCCTCCCCTTGTCATGCATGGTGCATGCAGAAATGAAAGCCAATAGTTAGGTGACAGCACATTATTCTAGTGGTTGGATAAGAATAGGATTTGTAAGGTAGTGAGGTGTCTTGGATCTAGATTATTCTCTAGCAGCTATATATATTGTATGAGTTGAGATCAAAAAATCAATGAAAAACGTTTTTCTGCTACTTCAAGTTTCATGCTTTGGCTAGCTCTCTTTTTCAACATGGTATCAGAGCCCTGGGTTCACACCTAGGGCCTGACCTCTTTTTTTTTTTTTCTTTTCTTTTTCTCCTTTGTTTCTTCCTTAAGCTCCATTTTCGACCATGAGTACATCTACAGAGGTATCTTCTTCCCCAAACCAAATTTTACAACCCCTCACCCAACTGATAACAGTGAAGCTAAATGAAAACAATTATCTCCTTTGGAAACATCAAGTGTTGGCTGCGGTCAGGGGCTACGGCTTAGAAGGATACCTTACAGGGGAGAAAAAGGCACCACAAACCACCCACACAGAAGATGGAGATCTGGATCCAAGCTATCTGAGCTGGACCAAACAAGATCAACTTCTTGTGTCATGGCTGTTGTCCTCGCTCTCCGAGGGGATCCTCATCACTGTGGTTGGTCTGGAATCAGCTCATGAGATCTGGAGCACTCTTGCAATCAGCTTTTCCAGTCAATCCCGAGCCAAGATCCTGCAACTCAAAGAACAGCTTCAAAACAGCAAGAAAGGCACACAACCCATGAGAGACTATCTCAACAAAATTAAAGGAACTTGTGATGCCTTAGCTGCAGCAGGCTGCAAGATCTCAGAAGATGACCACCTACTCTACATCATGTCTGGTTTAGGGCAAGAATACAACCCCATTGTTGTCACAGTTTCATCAAAAGAAGGAGTATTCTCTATAGCTGAGCTTACCTCCTTGCTGCTTACTTCTGAACCAAGGCTTGAGAGGTTTGAGCAAGTTCAGTTTGGAACTGAAGGATCTGCTCCATCTGCCAACTTTGCATCACAGAACTTCAATCCAAGGAAGGGACAACAAAGCAACAGGGGAAGAGGAGCAAATAACACAGCTGGTAGAGGAAATAGAGGTGGTTTCAGATCAAGCAGCTCAAGAGGAAGAGGAAGAAACAACAATGGTCTTAGATGTCAAATCTGCTTTAGAAATAACCACACTGCAGAAAGATGTTTTTATAGAGCTGACCTCAACTATGTTCCTCCAAGCTTCAGCAACAGCAATGAAAGCTTCAACTTTGGGCAAGGAACCATGAGCTCTCACATGGCAGCAGTAAATCAGCCTCCTACTCAAGCCATCACTGCAGGAGCCAATGACAACCTCTCTGAAAGCTCTTGGTATCCAGATTCAGGAGCTAATAGCCACCTTACATATGACCTTAGCAATCTCAACTTGGGTTCAGAGTATCATGGGTCAGAAAAGGTTCTAATGGGTAATGGAACAGGTTTGTCAATCTCTCATTATGGTAAATCACTAGTTGGCCCTAAAAACTCTCCTCATAGCTTTATTCTTCAGAATCTTCTTCATGTTCCTCATATAAAGAAAAATCTTATAAGTGTCTCAAAGTTTGCTAAAGACAACAAAGTTTACTTTGAGTTTCATGCCAATCATTGTGTTGTGAAGGATCTGGCCACAAGGGAAATTCTACTGCAAGGGAGAGTTGAAGATGGTCTTTACAACTTCAAGCTATCTCAGAGGAAAGGAAATCCAAGCAGCACTTCTTCTTTTTCTAGTAATAAGGCTATATGGGTGAATTCAGCTGAGCATAGAGTAGGTTTAGATGTTTGGCATGATAGAATGGGCCATGCTTCTTTTGATATTGTGAGAAAGGCTCTAGTTAATAGCAACATCAAATTCTCTGAGTGTGATGAAAATCTTGTTTGTGAGGCTTGTATGAAATCCAAAAGCCACAGGCTACCCTATTCAAGTGCTGAAATAAAATCCTTTGGTTCCTTTGATCTTGTGCATTCTGATTTATGGGGTCCCTCTCCTTTGCTATCTGTGAATGGTTATAGGTATTATATCTCATTTATTGATCATGCTACCAGATATACATGGATATACCTTCTTAAGCAAAAGTCTGAAGTTGCCAAAGTCTTCCTTCATTTCAAAAATCTGGTGGAAACTCAATATGGGAAGAAAATTAAAAGCTTTCAGAGTGATGGTGGAACTGAGTATAAGGCATTGAGTACCTTCTTCTCAGAACATGGTATTATGCATAGAATCTCTTGCCCTTACACTCCAGCTCAGAATGGTTTAGCTGAAAGGAAACACAAGCATATTGTTCAAGTTGGGTTGTCTTTGTTAGCCAGATCATGTGTGCCTCAAAAGTTTTGGGATGATGCTTTTGTTTCAGCTGTCTACCTTATCAATAGAACACCAACAAAGCTTTTACATTTTCAGACACCCTACCAAGCTCTCACTTCCAAGACTCCAGATTACACCTCTCTTAAAACCTTTGGGTGTCTATGCTATCCTCACCTCAAACCTTACACCAAACATAAACTTGATTTCAGGTCAGCTCAAGGAACTTTTATAGGCTACAGTCCTCATTATAAAGGATATAAAGTTCTCTTGCCAAACAATAAGGTGGTAGTTACTAGGGATGTTGTTTTTGATGAAGCTAGATTTCCTTATTCTTTGAAATCTGTAGTTCATCCCTTCATCTCTTCTCCTGACACTCCCTCTGTGACCTCCATTATACCACCTTGTGTCTCTTCTCCTACTTTTAATCCTTCTTCCTCACCAAGTTCATCTCCTGCTTCATCTCATTCTTCTCCTTCACCCATATCACCTTCTCCTTCCTCTATTCCTATGGGCCAATTATATGTGCATTTACCTATTGAGCATGATACAACCTGTAATGATTTGCCCTCTAATGTCTCTTCTCAAGACAGGTTATCTATAGTGGAAGCACCTCCTCAACCACCATCACACCCTATGGTCACAAGGGCTAAGGCTGGTATCTATAAACCAAAGGTGCTTCTGTCTCTTGCTACTACTGAACCTTCCCATCATGATCAAGCATTGTCTCAACCTGAATGGAAACATGCTATGGTGCAAGAATATGATGCCTTAATGAGAAACAACACATGGACTCTCACACCCTTGCCACCACACAAGTCTCTCATTGGGTGCAGATGGGTTTTCAAGCTCAAGAAGCATGCTGATGGCTCTATTGCCAAATACAAGGCTCGGTTGGTTGCCAAGGGCTATACTCAAATTGCTGGCTTTGATTACAATGACACATTCAGTCCTGTGGTCAAGCCTACTACCATTAGGGTCATCATCAGTCTTGCTCTTTCTCATCACTGGTCCATTAGACAGCTTGATGTGGACAATGCCTTTCTTCATGGTGATGTTGATACTGAACTCTATATGCAACAGCCTCCTGGCTTTGATCAAGGGAGAGGACTAGTGTGCAAGCTTAACAAATCCCTTTATGGCTTAAAACAAGCCTCAAGGGCCTGGTCTTCTAAGCTTGCTGCCACTTTGAACAAACTTGGTTTTCAAAACTCAAAAGCTGATCCCTCTCTCTATTTCAGACATAATCATGATTCCACAATCTTTGTGCTTACCTATGTGGATGATATCCTTATCACAGGGTCTAATGCTAAGGCCATTCAGCTAGTTATCAATGAGCTGCACACTCATTTCTCATTAAAGGATCTGGGACATGTGAACTTCTTTCTGGGAATTCAAATTGATCAAACCTCAGAAGGCCTTTTCCTCAGCCAAGAATCATATATTGAAGAAATTCTCAAAAGGGTAAAAATGTTGGAAGCAAAAGGACTGAGTAATCCAATGGTGGCAGATCACCAATTGTCCAAGTTCAAAGGACAACCTTTTGAAGATGGGAAGCTGTACAGAAGTATTGTGGGTGCACTTCAGTATGCAACTATAACAAGACCTGACATTTGTTATGCAGTGAATAAAGTGAGTCAATTTATGCAAAGTCCTTTAGATTTGCATTGGAAAGCAGTAAAGAGAATCTTGAGGTACTTGTCAGGTACAAGGGATTATGGACTGCATTTTACTAAAGGAAGTGAACTTCACATAAGGGCTTTTGCTGATGCAGACTGGGCAAATGATTTAGATGACAGAAAGTCTGTGAGTGGATATTGTGTTTTCCTTGGTAATAATCTGGTTTCATGGAGTTCAAAAAAGCAACCAACAGTCTCAAGGTCTAGCACAGAAGCTGAGTATAGGAGCCTTGCCAATGCAACCTGTGAAGTAGCTTGGATTCAATCCTTGCTTGAAGAGTTGAGTTTTAAACCAAAAAGAGTGCCTGTTATTTGGGTAGACAATCAAGGTGCTGTTTCTCTTGCAGCTAACCCGGTTTCACATTCAAGGACCAAACATATTGAATTGGATTTGCATTTTGTGAGAGACAAGGTAATGAACAAGCAGTTGGCAGTTCTTCATGTGCCTGGAGTTGATCAAATTGCAGATTGTTTTACCAAAGCTCTTACAGGACAATTCTTCTTGCTCCTTAGGAATAAACTAAAGGTGGTAAGAAGAGGAGCAATTGAATTGAGGGAGAGTGTTAGAAATGCTGATAAAAATAAATCAGTCCATATGGTCACCATGCAGTGTGCAGCACTCCCATGCACAAGGACAATCAGTTACAACGGCTGCACTGACATTGAAAAAGATTCCCTCCCCTTGTCATGCATGGTGCATGCAGAAATGAAAGCCAATAGTTAGGTGACAGCACATTATTCTAGTGGTTGGATAAGAATAGGATTTGTAAGGTAGTGAGGTGTCTTGGATCTAGATTATTCTCTAGCAGCTATATATATTGTATGAGTTGAGATCAAAAAATCAATGAAAAACGTTTTTCTGCTACTTCAAGTTTCATGCTTTGGCTAGCTCTCTTTTTCAACAATTATTATTATTATTATTATTATTATTATTGTTGTTGTTGTTATTATTATTAAAACAATTGTTTATAAGCTTCTAAAGTTGTTTGACTATGTTATTAAAACAATTTACTAATTGTTTTTAAAGAAATTTTTTTATGAGATAAAAAAGAAAAAGATAATATTGATTTTAAAATACATAACTTGAAACAATTGTTTATAATTATGTAATTTATATTTATTGTGAATTATTATTAGTTGGTATTAGCAATAATTATTATATAATATAATGAAAACATACATGATTACACTTATTAACATGTATTAATGTGAGAAGTAAAAAATATTAATAACAAATTTTGTAACCGAAAATGGAGAGAAAATTTTAGAGGTTTTATTAAATGTTTTATTAAATGCTACATGTCAGCAATTATATATATATATAGATTCGTTCTGCCAGTGTGGGGATTGGGTTTTTCATGGATCAATACATACATGCATGTAAGCATTTATATGTGCGTGCATGGGCGGATTTAGGCAGGGGCACCGGCCCCTGTAGAATTTTTTCAGTAATATAGTTATATGTATTATTATTTTGACATAAAATAATACATGTTATTTATTATTATGCAAAATTATTTTAATATATATAAAAAATAAATGTTTAGAATGATTTAACTTTCAATAGTATGTTATTTTTCAAGTTGTGGAATTTACGCTTAGGATGTACTCAATTTCTTGTTTATTTCCTTTTTCTTCTCAAAATAAAATTGCGATGTGAAACTCAACCCCCACTATTAAATAGGGAACAACGTGTCTGGTCAATATTTAATCTTTTTTTATTTTTTTTAGTTGGTAAACTATTAATATTGATTTGACCGTTGACATCCTGTGTTGACCATTGACTGTCGAAGTTGACTGTTGACCATAATTTGTGCCCCCGTTGTCCTTAAAGTCTGCGTCCGTCTTTGTGTGCGTGTGTCTATCTATCTGTCTGTTGATCGAACGGTTAAAAACTCAATTAGAATTAGGGTCGAATCTTCACACAAGGGAAAAATCGTGTGCCGAATTGGAATGGGCAGAAAAGTATTTCCTAAAAGGTATATGGCCTAAAATAAGAAAAAAACACAAGTAGGAGACTAGAAATCAACGTGGATTTTGGATACCCTTCAATGAAATACTAATGACTTAATAATATTAATAACTGAATGCATGCTTCATATTCTACAAGTTAAAGTGACTAACTGTAGATTTTGTGACATGGAGCCTATCATCGTAAGACATGTCACCGCAAAATGACAATAATAAATAGAGATTAGGCACCGAATGTTGACTTTCAAGTTTCACAAGCTATCGTTGACTTTTTTGTAGCATGTTTTTAAAAAAAATTATCTTGGACAAAAAAAAAAAATTATCTTGGACAAAAAAAAAAAAATTATCTTGGACAAAGAGTTGTATAGGATTTTAACTCGGTACGGTTCGAGTTGATTTGTTAGGCTCGATAATATTTTTTACATGAAATTTTTTGAAGGCTATAAATCGACTCATTAATATCGATAAACAAATCGAGTTTGAATTCGTTTCTATTGACTCGCGAAATCATAATTAAGTGGGTATTTGGTATTCTTCAATTAGTTACTCCACTGGCATTTTTTTTTCATTAATTAAAGTTGTCCACATTTTGATATTGGTTCGGTTTTGTTTCCAACTGTATTTGGTCCTTTAATTTATAAATTTTCGTTACTCGTTAATCAATTGGTTTGAAATTGAGCATAATTTTATTTGTAGTCCATTATATTTGCCTCTTATCAGCAAAGATATATATTTTGGACATACATTAAACTTAGTACATTAATTTGAAAAAATCATCAAATAAGGTACACTAATCATAAGTGACAGGATAAAGAACAGATTATTTTTATCATCGCATGTTGATCACAAGCCCACCACAAACTGAAAATGTAGTTTGCGCATATGGCTTGGATATAACAATTGACTTGATCAATCGAAATGTAGCTTCGCATATGACATTAGACTAACATTGACTTAGCACATGAACTCCGGTTGGTATGAAATTGTGAGTATACGACCGTGTCAACGGGAAGAATTCAACAATAAAATCACATGCACGCTTGAAATTGGCATGAGACAACACCAGAATTAGGCTAAAAATTGAACAATACAAATTATGTTTTACGATAAATTGAGTAGGTAAACGAAATTTAATTGAGTTATAAATTTGTGGCTACTACCATCTTGATGAGATAATCGAATAGTGATTCCCTCGACTAAAACTTATGATAAAAGACGTAAAAATGGCCACTAGATTCAGAGCAACAAATTTGAGCTATAATTTTGGATGACAAATTGAGGAGGCAAAAAAGCTTCAATAGAGATTGAATTAGGTGGGTATGACTGTTTGACAAGAAGAATTCGATGGTGGGCCATCCACCTAAACTAGATCTTATATGACAATAGGATTAAACCGGACATAAAATAACTCAAATATTTTTGGATTGAAAATAAAGTAGGCAAACAAGTAATGATTGAGCTAAAAATTATGGTTAATACGATCGTTTCGAAGAGAAGATCCAACGGTGGGTCGCCCACTTGTAACGGACATCGAACGGCGTTCAAATTAGTCCAAAGAGGGAATAACGAATTATTTTCTTCTACTAATAATTAGTGTACCTTATTTGATGAGTTTTAAAATTAAAATCCTGAGTTTGATGTCTAACAAAAAGATAGAAATTTACTAGAAATATTAATTATGATGTTTGAATTGTGAAATGAATAATAAATGAGTATTAGGATTAAAAAAAAGTTAGAGAACAATAGAAAAAATAGCGTAATTTTGGTTTACGTGGTCGGATTAGAAAAGACTGCAAAACGATAATTCAATTCCAATTTTTAAACCTAAATCAACATGTCAATAGCCGCCAGCTGCCGTCGTTCGTCAGCCATCGTTCGACCACCTTCGATCAAAAAAATAAAATTATATCATCTTGAAGCTCTTCTCGTTCTCATTCACCTCCGAAAATTTTCGGTAAAAATTCCACCAGTAAGGCCGGCAATTGTTGTGGTCAAAGTTTGTAGATCTAGAAAATTCTTATCAAAATTTAGTCTTCTTTAATTTTCCAGAAAGGTGACTCACCAAAATCCAAGGATACCTCCGGACTCCTTGCACCGCCGCGCACCCAACGACGTTCACCAACTTTGAAATCGATGAGTTTGTTTTGCGACCCCTTTTTTTGGGCAAATACAACTGCGCTAGCTGCCACCATGCACATTTTTCGATGTTCCTTTTGCTCAGTCCAGCGCCTGCCACCTTGGCCCACTCAGCTGACAACCCTCTGTCCACTCGGTCGGCCATCCTTATCCCACTCATCTAACCCATTATTTTCGAAAAATACAATCGCGCTCACCGTTGTCGTACACATTTTCTACCGTCTCTTTTGCTCATTCTAACGCCTTTCACCTTGCCCACTCTGCCGGCCACCCTCAGCCCACTCGCCGACTGCCTAACTCCTACGCCTTCCACCTTAGCCCAATCGACCGTCCACCCTTGTCGTATTGATCAAGATTTTCTAATTTGTAGCTCAATATACTAATGTAGTTTCCATTTTTTGTAGGCGTATGAAGTTCATCAACTCTATGAATCCAGAAGGTGCGTACGAACGACGTAGAAAAAAACACGCAGAACTCGACAACTTGCAAACGGCCCGAGGTCCGTTTATGTCTCGACCTAGAAAGGCCCATCGGTTCAAACTATGTTCAGGGCTCGCGTCATAAGCTCACCGTTTCTGAAGCTAAAGATGATCACATTGACCTAAAGACTTTAGGCCCGAAAAGCTATTATCAAAATAAACCACAACAACCGGGTCGGGTCAGGTCTGACAAAATCTTCAACGCCATCTTTAACAAGGGCTTGTTTTATTATTTTATATTATTTATTCAATTTTATCCAGTTATATGTATCCACTTGGCAGTAAGAAGCCACATGACACCGGAAAATCGTAAATGGAACCTTTTCTTATCATAGGTGCGGATAAAAAGAGACAAAAATTATAAAAAAAAAAATGTCTAGGATCAAATTTGAAAGTAATCAATACCGATGTGCGAGAATAGTCTTTGACTAAATTATAGGGCCAATTTAAAATTTTTGTCAATCATTAAATATTAATTAATATAGTAAAAGGATCATAGTATTTAATTGCAATTGCATCTCCAATGTTCATGTTAGCTTGTACCTCAAAAAAATAATAATAAGAATAAAAAAAAAAAAAAAAAAAAATTATAGTGAAATTATAATCACCAACCGACCCAAAGTGCTAGTTAAAATCGCGAATAACAACCAACAAAGATTGACTCAAGCGGTAAGCAGTTTGATGTCGATTAACACTACAAAAAAATTGTTATATTTCAACGAAAAATCTTATGGTAATATATTCCAATAAAAATTCCAACGGATATTCCAATGGTATAGCTTCCGTTGGAATGGTTCCAACGGAAATATTCTGTTGGAATGTGTTTTTCATTGGAATTTTAGATGGAATTTGGTGATTCCAACGGCTATATTTCCAACGGCTTTTTACCGTAGGAATTTCCGTTGGAATATGCAATTTCCGTTGGAAATTTTATTTCCACCCCCGTTGGAAAATCCACAGTTGGAATCGTCAAAATCCAACAGAAATTCCAATAGAAAACTCATTCCAACGGAATATTTCTGTTGGAATTTCTATTGGAATCCATTAAAAAATTCTAACGGAAATAATAAAATTGAAATATCCGTTGGAATTACTGTTGGAATCATTCTATTATAATAAATTTCCGTTAGAATTTCATCATTTTTTTGTAGTATAAACAATGTCTCGGGTTCGAGTATTTGTGAATACAGAAAACTCTTGTTGGGAGACTCACCCACAACTGTCAGGTGTGCGACTCGAGTCGACCAATGGATTAGTCGGAGTATAGCTCCGCATACCGTGACTGGCTACCAACAAAATTTGCGAATAACATGTAAGAGTAATTTTGACTTGTCAAAATTTTATGCATATTTACGGACACTTCTTCATCAATTTCCAGTCAGATGTAGTTCGTTGTGCAATAATTACAATTTTGCATTAAATCCAGCTGACTAAATGCATTTAATTCCTTCAACACTATGGACCAATTGAATTAATAAAATGCAGATGCTATCAATTTTACTTTTCATTTAGAGAAAATGAAAATCTGAAATTCTGAATAATCTGTATAAAATACTAAATCTCAACTTATTGGTATAATAAAGTTTATTTACATCAACTTGTCCTAACACATCGTTAATCACTAGTTAATGAGAACGAAGAGCGTTTGGATGAGATGGCTTGGGTCTCTTCCAGCTTAAGCAGTGGTCTCGTGTTCGAGCCTTGGGAATGCAGGAGTGTTAAAAACTTTTGAGAGAGAGCTTTGCCGCCCTTGTGGTCCTACCCGGCTCGATTTCGAATTAGTCGGTTCCCCTGTAGATCCGGAAACCGGAAGATCCCTGTACCAACAAAAAAATGAGACCTTAATTCATACCCTAATTTGCTAATATTAGAAAATCACACCTTAAATTACTACAATTAAAAAGGTTGAATTTGGTTGTGGAAAAAAAAAAGTGAAATATGAAAAAAAAAAAAAAAAAAAAAAAAAAAATTGGAAGCTGCCTTTCATGACTTGAGCAAATCTAAACCCAAACATGAAGAAAATAATTACATCAAATCATTATCAATAACTAATTGGATGTAGAATAGTCTGCTTTAGCTCACCTACCTCTCAGATTTCATATTATTGCAATTTTTAACAATGAAAAAGACTGAAAATTGTGTAATTGTCATTTTCTTGACTTAATATACCATTTTGAATTTTAAGCTCCTGTCATTATCTAAGATAAAGATTTGTATTGTGTGAAAATATTATATTTTTGTACAGTTTCTCTTATTCAAAACTGAAAATAAAATAAAATAAAAAATGGCTCATATTTTACGAAATATGCAAAATATGCAAAATTTAAAAAATGGTTCACTATGTTGGTCATTTTACGAAAAAAAGTCCAACATCATCAAGAATGATTCATAAAGTTGTTGATTCAATAATCAAAATTCGTACAATAACCAATATAGTGTATTATAAGTAATCACTTAATCATAATTTATCCTACTTTTGATAAAGTGACAACTTAGTAGAGCATTCTTGATAACATCCTATATGATAGATTTTTTTAGAAAAATAACCAATATAGTGTACTACAGATGAAATTTATCCAACAAACTATACCGATGTATGTAATTTTTAGCCACTGGTCTTATAAGTCAGCATTTTATTATTTTTACATTACATCAGTTTTAATCAAATTTAGCTTAGTTTTTACAATATCAATTTTTTTTTTTTTCACATTTTCATTTCACTTTTTTAGACTGAACTAAAATCATCACTTTCCACTTTTTCCTCTAATCTTTTCATATGAAGACCAAATTGTGCCTGTTAGTATGAAGCTTGTCTCTAGAGGAATCAAAGTGGATGTTGTGTGCAAGATGTGTGGTGAAGTAGAAGAGATAATTGAACACCTATTCTTTAAGTGCAGGAGAGCTCAAAAGGTTTGGAAATTGACACCTATTGATTGGTAGGGAATCCATGATTGCACAGACAATTTTAGGTAATGGTGGTGGCAGGTGTGCTCTACATTTAAATATGAAATAGCTTAGGATCGTATACAGCTAACTACATACATGTTGTGGTGGTTTTGACGATCAAGAAACTTGTGGGTCTTTGAGGGACAAGGATAACCGGAGACTATTACTGTCAAGCAAGCTTGGATAGCATGGCAGGAATTGTCCTCTGCTCAATCTCAATGATTAGGACTCAGAATGTGTGTGAACTGATTATGTGGGTTTTGTTTTCTTTTTGTCTTTGTTGTTTCTCTTTTGTGATCTTTTTGTTCTCCTTCTCTCTATCTTGTTTCCTTTATTTGGCTTTGTTAGTTTGAGGCTAGTTCTAGTTGGATTAGTGTGGGGTGTTTTTATGTTTTGGTGGCTTGTCTGCGAGAGGGCTCAGGCGGATGGACCTGCACCTAGTTGTACGTGTGTTGATCTTATTTAGGACACCATGTGGTGCTCCTCCCGTTGTATTTTCGATTTTTGCCCTTGGGGTTGTGTTTCGGCGGGTGCTTGTCTGTGTATTTGTTTTTGGGCTTGTGCCTCTTTTAATGAGAATCATCTATCGCTTGTAAAAAAGTAAAAAAAAAAAAAAAGACCAAATTGTTAAAAAAAATCTTATAGCCTATTGTAGCGGACATTAAACACATATCAATTCACACAGGTATTTATTACTCCTCGGTGACTTGAATCCATGACCTATCGGTCATAGGTGAAGCGTCCTACCACTCAAGTTGCGCTTAGTTGTCGAAGGCTTAATTAGGGTTGAGGGTCTCAGATTTGGCTAACCATAGCCGTTTCGAGTTTGGAGTTTCTGGATTGGATTTATCGAGCTCTTCTTTGTCTTGGGAGTTTGTAGTGTAGGTGTTGTTATTCGTTGGCCAAGGGAGCTTTTTATCTTTTAGGTGTGTGTGGAATTATTGTTTGCTTTTTCTTTTTTCGTTCTAGTCTAGTTTTGTCTGGTTTCGATATCCTTCATGAAGTTTTTTAATCTCTTTTTAGAGTTCTGTTGTACCTTCTTGATTGTGTGTGTAATTCCAACAGGGTGTGTAACACCCCGCCTACTATTACTAAAATTGGAGTAAATATTACGCGCTTTATCATTTGAAAACACTGATTTATTTTTCGAAAACTCTATTAACTATTTCCAAAAACTCTTTATCTTTCTCGCGAGATGCTACTAAAATTTTCTAGTTTTATCTCTTTATCTCTTTTAAGACATATAGACAAAACGTGCATGCACTCAAGTAAAATTCACTCTAGAATAAGGCGCCATGAAAATACTAGAATTAAACATGCATAGTCTAAAGTCTCATCATCTGAATACAAGTCTGAAAATGCGGAAGCTGACATTGTAACGACCCAAATATTTTTAGAAATTATATGCTCGACTTTGGTTTTATGAATAGTAAGTCTTATTTATTTCAAGTTTTATTTAATTAATTGATGCATTTAACTATTATTATTATTATTTGCATTAATTTGAGTATAATGTTTGAAGTCGAAGCCATGGAAAATCTGTTCGATCTTTAATTTTAAAAATCGAATTCATTTAGCCAAGTATCGATTTTATTTTTAAGATTAAACCAACTTTAGAAAAATCGGAATTTTATTTAAATTGGACCGAAGCCCGAACGAGCCGAGTCTCAGCCCAAACATTTTTGAGCCAGCCCAGAATTCGATCCACGTAGTCCGGCCCAATAAAAATCGAGCAAGCCATCGTTTATTTTTTT
>CACSLK010027832.1:7943008-7959735 GCA_902706635.1 Striga hermonthica
CTTTGAAGGATTTTGAAATTTTGAAGGCTTATAGCCAGTTTTAGCAATCATTGCAAGAGAGTCCAGAGATTTAGAGTTGTTGTTTAAAGCACGTTGACTTTCCTCTTGCAGTAACAGTGAGTAAACTTTGGATAGAGACAATAAAGGAGACGATAACAGGAAGTGACTTCTCAAAGAAGAGTATGAATCATTTAGACCAATGAGGAATTTCATAACAGAGTCATTTGATTGAGAAACAGCCATAGAATCAAAGATGTTACAGGTACAGGAGGTAAATGCACCACAGGTACAGCGAAAAACAGGTTTGTAAGTGACATATTCATCCCAAAGGCTCTTAAAAGAATTGTAATAATGTGTAATAGACATAGAACCTTGGTCCATGGTACTCAAAGACTTCTCAAGATGAAAAACTCGAGGACCACTACTAGCAGCATATCTAGACTTGATTTCATCCCAAACATCTTTGGCAGAATTAAAAAATAAAAGAGACTGATGTATATCCTTTGAAACAGAGTTCAGAATCCATGATAATACCAGATTGTTTGCACGCATCCATGCCAATGAAATCGCAGGATCACAATTAGTGAGAGGAACAGGAATCGTACCATCGATAAAGCCAACCTTATTTTTGACAGAGAGCGCCATAAGAACAGATCGCGACCACGAAACATAATTGTCGCCGGTGAAAGCCTCAGCCACGATAAGCGCGCCTGGATTATCACATGCATGGAGGAAGTAGGGTGATGATGGATCGTCAGTGAGTCCGATGGTCGTAGTCGCCATTTTAGGGTTTCAGACAATAGATCGACAGAGAAAAAATGTGAATCAACAATAGATCGGAACTAAATCGAGTCAGATCTGAATAATAGAGCACAGATCGAAGTCGATTAAGGACCAAATCAGACAAAAATGCGAAAATTTCAAAGAAAAAATATGAGATTCGATCGAGATATTGATCGAACTACAGAGAAATCGAGAGCAGCGGAACACAAATCGAAAAATGGATCGATAAACCGTTAACTGATACCATATTAGATGTGAAAAACTGGACAAATCTTATTGAAGATGAACGATTAGAGAGAGAGAGAAGGAGGAGCGTCTGTACATGAGAGAGAAAACCAAAAGCCAAAAGTGAAGACCAAACCCTAATACAACCTATTTATACTATCCCTATACAACATAAAGTGTTATTCACAAAGTAACACTTTTACATATAAAGCTGAAAATACATTTCAATATAAAAGGCTAATTAATATATCTTTATTCTAATAGTATAGCAGTGGTTTAGAGCATCTCCAACCGATGCCAAAAACGCAAATGCAAAAAAATCCTACCCTCCAACCGATCATCAAACGCAAACGCAAAATGAGTATTTGGAATGTTTATCTCTCCTCCAAATGCAAATTTGCGTTTTTACTATTCACAAACGCAAAATATTTGTTTATTTGCAGTATAATCTCTATATTTCCTTTTATACTATATTTTGCCTTGTTTTGTGTTCTGTATATTCCTACAATTATTTATTTGCTTATTTTTAAATTTTTGTATATTGTGTCTTTGTTTTAATTTGTGTTCTCTATATCCTATAATTCTTTAATGATTTATTTTTAAATTTTGGTAAAGAGATAATTTGTATATGAAAATGATCCACGGCTGGTATTCGTAAACATGAATTAAAGTCAATTAATAATATAATTTTTAAAACAATAATTATCATATTTATTCTTAATTTTATATAGGTCAAATATTAATATATAATTGATTTTTTATTAACACTAAGATAAACACTAAAGACTAATATAATAAAAAAAATAGACATGCAAATCAGATAACAAATTCAATCGAAAAAAAAAACTATTTATAAAATATTTCTTGTAAAATCATACCGGCACTTTGATTATTAAATTCAAACCGAAAATTTTGAAAATGTTTATAAAATAGTTCTTGAAAAACTATACAAATACTATAATAAAAAAAGAGTTCGGGTGCTCCCCAAATCGCATCTCCGTCTTCTTCATCAATAATTGCCGGTAGGTGCTCCCTCGGTGGTCTTCAAAGTTCGTTGGCAGACGCATCCGCCTCCCACCCATGGCTTGGCCGTGATTCCCCTTTTTTGTCTCCTGTCGTCGGGTTGGCTAGGGTTTCGGCATGGGTTGTTCTGTGCGATTTCCGTTGGCTTCCCACGGTGTCGACGATTGGAGGGGTGTGGGGCCAGGTCATGGGTGCGGTTCTGGGCTTCTTGCGTCGGCTTTGGTCGGGGGGTCGCTGCTCTTAGGTTGGGGAGGTGGGCTTTGTCTCTGTTCTCTCGTTTTTTGAGGTCGTCCCTCGTCCTCGGCCGCTGGTTTCTTGGCAGATAAAGGGAGAATAGCTGGAGTTCACCTTTGTCGGCTGGGTCGAGTGGAGGTCTTGCCCTTGGGCTGTGTCTGAGCGGCCAGAACTTTGAAGTCATTCGTCTCCTTCCTCCTCTTTCTCTGCTCTGAGATTGCAAGAGGCTGACTACTCCTGAGATTGGCTAGTGGTGTTAGGTGATGTCGGGGTGGTGCCAGATTTGGCTAGTGGTGTTAGCCGGTTGGGAGGCGATTGCGGTTTCTTGAGGCTGGTATGCGGGTAGGCTTTTTAGGATTGTTTTTGCGGCTTTGGTCCTCGTCTTTGCTAGGCCTTCTGCAGTGGCGGGCGTGGCTCCTGATCTTCGGAGCTTTCCTTAGGGTCGACTTTGTCTGCTTTCAAGCTCGGTTGTAGCTGCTGAGGGAGGACTGTCTTTTCCATTAGCTGCTTGTGTTTTTTTCGCATTAGTTTTTGTTGGTCTGTGTTTCTGTTTTGTTGTTGTTTAGGTTTGTGTTTTTAGTTTGGGCCGTTGGCCTCTGTGCACCCGAGTGTCACCTTAATTATCCTGTTGGGATCCGACACTCGGGCATTACCCTGTTGGGGTCGTTTTTCGTTGTTTTAGTTGTTTCAGTTCTTGGTTAGTTTAGTTGTGAGTTTTATTCTAGCATTGCTAGTCGGGTTTCTAAGCGGTCTTCTGACCTGTCCTCCCACTTTTCAGTTGTTGGCTGCTCTCATTCAGCTAGGAGCTACTTGTATTCGCACTTTTGCGCTCTTTTGATTTATAGTAATATCTATCGTTTCGAACAAAAAAAAATACAAATACTTTAAATAATTTATCAACATTGTAATAAAAGTTTGATAACTAATTTAAACATATTTTCTAGAATACTTTTTTAAGTTAAATAATAAAAATATAATTTTGCTTACAATCATTAATACTAATTATTATATATAAATATGCATATTTAATGAAATATAAAATAATGTTGCCATGTTGGGTCAAATTTGTAAAAGTTGTTAAATATGTATGTGGTATTGAAAAGTGATAAAAGTTGATGTATAATGAAATATTTCGAAAATATTCTTTTGGGTTTGAGTATGGGTTTTTCGGTTGGAGAAGAATTACTGTTTGATGTGACAGATACTGCAAAATGATTTTGGGAATGAGTTTTTCGGTTGAAGATGGTGTTATTTGGTAGTCACGCGCCTAAAATACTAGTGCTGTTAAAGAACTTTTGAGAAATTACGATTGAGGACAATGGATTTTGTAAGGATTGGTGGATTAAAAAAGGTCTTGAGACAAGGACGTGTTTGGCTGCGTCCTAATCATGGACGGGATGCTTTTTATTTGTGTGGTGACTATTATAGAAGGCGATTCATCTAATGACACGTGTATGTTGTGAAATATGTGGTGATAATTAATAAATAAATAACTAAATAAATAAATAAAACTAACTTAAATAATAACTTTATCTCAAATAGTTTATTTGAATTATGGAGCTATGGTGATCTCATAACAAATCTTTAAAAAGATTATTAAAAACGTAAAAACTCAAATTTATAAGTAAATAACATTACTAAGTTGTTAAGCAAGTAAATTAGCAAAGTAAAATCTTGTTTTAGTAGTAGAAAATATTGGGACGAGCAAGGGCCAAACAACAAATTAAGGCCATGCATCATTTAATCAAGCTAGTGTTAAACCCGTGGAAACGTGGTTCAATAACAATTATTTTAGTATATTATTAATAAATTAAATATTTAATTTTTGCAAATCAATTGAAAAAAAAAATGAAATTTCTTTCAATACTATTAAAAACTTTATAATAAATAGAATGATGATATGACCGTTCATAGTGATATTCACATATTAATATATTTAAATCAAGATCACTGGTTACATGTCTGATAGCAGAAAATAGAGTTTCCATTGATTGGAAAATAAATAGGCCGACGTGTGTGTTACTAATAGTCATTGATTTTTTTATTTTTTTATTTTTTTGATATTCAAAGACGACATATTTATATACGATGTTATTTAAAAAAATATGTACAAGTCAACCACATTATATTTAGATACTATTAAAAACTTTTGTGTACACAATATTTTTGGCCTGAGTCTTAGAAGCTTGATCTACAAACAATATGTTTTTTATTCCACTATGATTGGCAGTGACGGATCTACGAATTTCATTTCGGGGGGTCCAATTTTATATGTTAAATAACGAACTTATAGTTTTAGTTAAAACAGTACTCATTTAATATAAAAAAGTATTTACTATAAATATAAATATCGATATGTGTACCATCAGTTTTTAAAAACTTAGAATCCATATCATTCTCAAAATTTTAAGAAAATAAAAATAAAATGAGATTTCATGTATTTATAACTTAAGTTCAACATCTATAATTTATGAAAAATAAGGTTTTTGGTTGGAAAATTTATTTAAATTGAAGTTTTGCAATACATCGCCTAACATTTTTGTTGATGGGAGCTCATATATTAAATGAACATTTTTTAAGACAAAATAAATAAAAGTTAAAATATGTGATTGCACAAAAAATGATAAAAAAAATTAAAAAAATATAACAATCCAATTAAATACTTGGTATATAAATCACTCAATAAACTTACAATTAAGAGACCAAATGAGTAAATGATTATAAATATTATAAAAAAATTATCTAGAAGTGTAAAATATAATGATTGTTAGTACACTTTTAAATAAATAAATAATTTTATTAATATAAATTAAAATAGCATTGAATATAAGTTTTAATTATTAATACATTTTTATGCATTTTTTATAGTGTTATATATATATTGATGTTTAAAAGAAAAAATCAAGGTTTCTCTGGGCCTCATGTAGCTCAGTCATAGACAATTGGTTGCACGTGATACGACCATTTTTTTAAGCTTTGTTGAATACATGTAAAAAGCTTTGTTGAATACATGTAAAATATATCATCTGTGTTTCGATTGTTGTGGTAATCTTATTCACCTTTATATAATTGCATCACACGTAAAGATTGTAATATGTTTATATTAATTAATAAGTTATTTTAAATTATATGCATTGCAATCATTTTCAAAATCAAGGTCAAACTAATTATATGAGGTATACACTAATAATAAATATATGGATATTAATTACCATAATAGTATTGGATCATAAACCAATTAAACCAAACCAAATTTATCATTGGTATATGAGAGCATCTCCAATGCTCAATGTTTTAGTGATAAATTACATTCCACATCAACACATTTATTAATATCACAATATTTCATCTTACAATGTACAATGTGATCACTAATGTTGTAATGATGTGGACATAATTAATGTCTACAATGTAGAGAAGAATGTGGTTCATCCACATTCTACTCCACACTCTAGTTAGTCAATGAGGAGAAGAGAGATAATTATTATTACCATTTTCAAACTATTTAATTATTTAATTAATTTTATTAATTCATATTGAAATTTTATTATTTGGCAAGTAAATAAGATTGTAACTAGACAACATTGTGCATTGGAGATGATTTTTTAATTTAATAGTTGTGAACTCAACATTTGTCCTACATGGTTCACAATCTATTTAATTTTTTGACATTTGTCAAAAAAATTTCAATAACAACATTAGAACATTGGAGATGCTCTGAATCGTGAATCTCTGAAAGATATAGGATTGTATGACTTACCAATATATGAATTACTGCATAATATTATTATTTAAATTTGTGTGATTTAGTAATAAGCATATTACCATCTTTATGTGAGTTAAAAATACCATGCGTAGATATGCCAATATATTACCAAATAGAGATTAATTTGAATCTCTGATGACATAGGATTTCTTCATCATTCCAATATATCATGCGTAGATATCCCAAAAATATTCAATATATAATGTGTGGATATACACTAACTTACCAAATAAATATAAAATGACTTAATAAAAAAATATTTTTAGATTTATCCAAAAAATGTATGCGGGAAAAAATTAGCCAGTTTCGGCAAAAATAGATTGTTCAATTTTATAAATAAATATAGATGTTAACTTTCCTTTTCAAAATTAATTAATGTTGGAAAGACCCTAGTTTGGCTTATTTAATCGGGCCACATATTTTATGATGTAGCGAAAGCGTGAACGAATGGGAAAAATACAATACGAGATACTCTCTCTCGAACTTGGGATACTCTCCCGAAAGAACACGATTAATTTTTCATTCTCAAATTCAACTCCAATACAAATCATAGTTGTCCTTTAAATAAACATGTAACCCTAAGATCAGCTTATTCCCTAAGCTACTAATAATTATTAAATAATAATAATAATAATAATAATAATAATAATAATAATAATAATAATAATAATAATAATACTTATATTTCTTCTGCATCATTTTATTTACCAGGTTATTTACCAGGGACAAAAATAATGAGACACTATTTCCCTAGGCTTTATTCATAAAGTTCCCATGAGATAGGGTCCAAACAAGTCAATATTATTTTATTAGAATTGCACCTTTTTAATAAAATGCTACCAACCGGACAGACTTTAATTGAATAGGACTACTTATTAGAGTTGGGTGCACCTAAAGGGAATTGATGTATTATCAATTTATAATCAGTTGGGTTTTATTTACGGTTGGATTCGAAACCGACGAATCATGAAACCGGAACCAAATGGTCACGAAACCATCATATATCCGAGTCAATTTCAGTTCAAAAATTTATAAACCATCGATGAAATTATAATCAGTTCGGTTTCGTTTAGGGTGAATCTACAATCGACAGATCATGTATCGGAACCGAAACCAGATAGTCGCAAAAACAACCAAATAGTTAAAAATTTATAAACCGGGACCATCAAATAGTCGGGCCAATTTCAATACAAAAAAAAATTATAAACCAGTGACGGGATTATAATTGGTTCGATTTCACTTGTGATTGGGGCTCGAATCCGACTGACCATTAATTGAAACAAACCAAATGGACACCAAACTACCGAAAAGTGTCGTCGGGCCAATAATTTTTGTATAAAATCATTGATCCGTAGGATCGTGCCCGAACCGACCCGTTGGCCAATGTCTGCATTGCCATCTACAGCCGGTGCACAGGGAGACAATAGTCTTGTTATGTTGACCAATACGGGCAAAATCTTTGAATAGTTCAACGGAGTTATAAATTATGTACCGCACTTGCATTTTTGCATTTGTTTATTTATGTTATGAACATGAAATCACATGCTAATATCATTCAAACCTGTTATATTTTAAAAGATAAAAGCTAGGTTGATTGTTTACAAGGTTACGAAACAAAATTAATCGTAATTCAAAATTTAGCTCAAATTTAATTCAATCTTATTATTTTTAATATAATTAAATATTATCATTCAATCATCATTTGTACAAATCACATATCAAATTTAATTCACTATTCATTTACTTATAATGCTAACTACATATCACTTCCAACTATTCATGGGCGAAACCAGAAAATTAGTTGAGAGATACGACATAATGGGTTCAAAATCAATACCAAACTGATAACATTTCAGTAACCGATTTTCAGTTACCGTTACACATAAGTCGATTCGGTTCGGTTTATTTTCTCATTAGTTTGGTTCGATTCAGTTCATGTTTTGGTTTTGATTTCGGTAAAAAAATATCAGCCCTAGCCTGGATAATAAAAAACGTTGATGTCTTTTATATAGGTCAATTAAAAATGTATAATGAAAATATACAAAATTAATAGTAAAATAAAAGAAGTGTTGAATTGTTAATTGATAATTATGAACAAGTTGATATGATGAGTAATGTTTGAAAATAAAAAATCTCGGGGTGCAAAAATAAATTTAAAGAGAGAGGAAAGGGTGCAAATTTTTTATTTTTAATATCAATAGTATACGAAATTAAAATTTGAGGGGGGCAATTGCCCCCATTACAAAGTGTAGATTCGCCCCTGCAACTAGGGCTGTAAATGAGCCGAGCCGAGCTCGGCTCGTTAAGTAAACGAGCCAAAAATCGAGCTCGAGCTCGGATCGTTAAGGCCTCGAGCTCGAGCCTTAACAAGCCGAACTAAAAAAAAATTACATAAATTTCACTTTTCGAGCCTTAAAGAGTATTATCGAGCCGAGTCGAGCTCGGCTCGTTAACCAAACGAGCTTTAAGTGAGCTCGAGCTCGACTCGTTAAGGCTTCGAACTCGAGCCCAATCGAGCCATAACGAGCCGAGCTCGAGTCGAGCCGAACCTGGCTCGTTTAATTTAACAGCACTACCTGCAACTACTCATCTATTTTATACTTTTACATCAAATCAACAACAACAACAACAACAACAACAACAACAACAACAACAACAACAACAACAACAAAGCCTTTTAGTCCCAAACAAGTTGGGGTAGGCTAGAGATGAAACCCAAGAGAAACTGTGGTAAGAGAAACACAAAAATGGACTCAAAACAAAACAAAACTCAAAACAAAAACAGAGCAAAAACAGAGTCATTCTATGGAGATGAAACATAATAGATACTTTTACATCAAATCAATTTGGTTATTTTTTAGATATTATTTTAATGCAAACTTCTAATCCACTAACAAGTGATCATACCAACTTTATTCAAAACTGTCCTTGATTAACCAAAAAAAAAAGTTTCATTCAAATGTCAGCCAAATAAATTGATTATAACTTTTTGAAAAGTTTATTTTTCAAACCCATTAGTTTATTAATTTATAAACATATTGGTTAATTTGTATTTTCCAAATAATATATATATATATATATATATATGTATATATATATTAGACAAAAATAGAATAATTGATTGTAAATTTTTAGAAAGGTTAATCTCAAATTATTGATATCACTATACTAAAATAAAAATAAAATAGATTAGGTATACATAAAATAATATATATTGACAAATTTTGAAAAGTTAATAATGTATATATTTAAATCTATTATTGATATCGCATTACTTAAAATAAAAGTAAAAGTCTCATAAGTTCATAACTTATGGTAAACAAAATTACCAAAGAAAATAATCATAAGTTCATAACTTATGGTAAACAAAATTACCAAAGAAAATAATAATAATCAAGGAAACAAATAGCGCGCTATAGCGGCTCAAACCAACTAACGCGACGCTATCTTGCATTTCTGCGCTATACGCACTATTGGCGGTATAGCGCGCTATAACACGCTATTGCCGCTATAGCGCGCTAAATCGCCGCTATTGCTGGTCGACCCAAAAACATGATGTTATATTCGCACGCGCCCTTTTTTTTGTTCAATTTGTTGCCTGGAGAAGAATGCTAACATCATCTTGTGAAAGTTGACTTTGATCTATGTTGTTTTTGATTGCTTTATTCAGCTCAGTGTATGTATTCTTTTTTTTGTCGTTTTCTTTGATTATTTTGTACGACGATGTTTGTATTAATAATTTAATATACACGTGGAGGTGGAATTGAGATTTCGATGTTATTAGGCAAATTTGAAATTTTTTCCTGTAATTTATTTATGGTATCTTCTTGTGATGATCTCTGGTAATCTGATTAAAATATTCCATTTATAGAATCATGATCCAATTGTCGTTGGGATGAATTGATTGATATGTTTAGTGAAATGTAGCAAGTTTGGACAAAATAAAATGGAATACTAAAGATGGATACGCAATATAATCAATTGGAAAATTAGTGAACTTCAGAAATATTAAATCAAGGCAAAACTTCATAAATATTAAACCAAGACAACCCATTAATTAAAAAAAAAAAAAAGGAGAAAGCTATCATTCCATTTAAAATAGCGTGCTATAGCGTGCGCTATAGCGGCACCATAGCGTGGACAACAATGCAACGCTGCGGCGTATAGCTGCCGCTATAGCGCGGTGATAACGCCGCTATAGCGGCCGCTATAGCGGCAATAGCCAGATCAGCCAAACGCGAAATTCGATAGCTCGCTATTTGTTTCTTTGATAATAATAATAATAATAAAAATTAATGTTTAAAATTATTTCTTATTTCATAACAAAGTATTTTTTTAGCAGAAAAATCATACTATTTTAAGTAAATACAAAGTTTATATATGACAACACTTTCAAATAGTAGCATGACATTCATACCCCATAGTATCTAGAGTTAGGTTATATTTGGATTTTATGACATGATGAAGATCTTATTCTCATGACGGTTTTATTCTTTTACATGATAGTATTTTTTTTAGCCAACCACGGTATTTGGAGCTATGTGCCAATTAATCTGTTGTTCGACTCGGGTAGCACACCTGGCAGTGGTGGGTGAGTCTCCTAACAAGGGTTTTCTGCACTTAAAAGGATTCGAACCCGAGACTTTGCTTAAACGATATAAATTTCTTATCACTTGAGTCAATCCCTGTTGATTTTAATAATAAAGAAATTAAAAATTGTACCCTATACAACTAATTTTGAGTGTTGGCATGTCTTTGATGTGAGATTGGGCTCCATTTAAATAGAAAGATTTAACACACCAAATAATAAAAAATAAGAAAGTGTTTCCACATGAGGTTGATTCCTATTCAAAATTCTAACCACTCCATATGGAAAAAAGATTTCATGTCATACTAAATTGAATGAATCACTTAGAAGATAGGTAAAGGTTGATAAAAACTACCTCATTTCACCTTAACATTTTTCTTTAATCCAAAGTAAAATGTTATTATCATTACACAAGTATAATTAAGTGAAAATTTGAATATATTTTTGCATTCCAGCTGATATTATCAACCAAACTTAGGAGAGCTATAGGTTTATAATATACATGCATTATTGTATCACAAATATGAAATATTATATTTTTGAATCAATATAATAAAAATACTATATTTCACAATATAACTATGTACTTTTATCTTATAAGTACGATAGGTCCAATCACCTAAACTGCCTCATATGGAAATTAAATTCATGAATTTTTTTAAGGAATATTAAATTAAAATCTTTTTATCTATCTATATATATATATAATATATATATATATAAAGAATTAGCATTTACTAAAAATAGTAGCAATAATTTAAGAAACATTTAATGCATATTATTTTTGGAAATTTTTTAAATATATGCATTAATTGTTTCTATTTACACGTTTTCAAATAAGATCAAATAACATATGATGAAATAATTACTTAAATAAATTTATTAATATCTGCAGTATTTTCATTGATATTTATTATAATAAATTACATGTGATTTTCGTGATTCATATTGATAATATTTTGGTTAAAATAAATATTATTTTATTAATATTTGTAATACTTTCATTGATATTCATTATAATAAATTACAAAATTAATTTATGCGATCCATGTTGATATTATTTTTTTGGTCAAGATAATATTACACCATATTTTAAGTTTTGGCCATAATATTAGTTTTTTTTCCACAAATATTCACTTTTTATCCAAAAATATTAATGGAAAACAGTAACAGGTTAGGGAGAATTTTTTTTGCAAGTAATTAGACAAAATCAAGTTGGTGAATTAATCGTTGTCAATATATTTGTTTCTTAATCTTTATTTTGTTAAATGTAAAAAAATGAATCGTTCTTCAAATTAATATAATTTACCATTTAAGAGATAATGACCAAATACAATAAATAGTTTTACTAATGGTAAAAAATTAAAATTGAAACATATTAACTATTGTTTAGAATTTATTCGTATATTATTCACACCCATGATTATATTTTTTTTATTTTTTATTTTGATTTATTTCCATAATTAAATTCTTGTAAAATATATTTTCATTGCTCAATATGTTAAATAAATCATAAATTCTTATAATGCGAATTAGAAAAATCTTGATCATAGAGGGGAGCGAGTTTTTGGTATTTTTTAAATCAAAATTGTTTATTTAGTATACAAAATTAAATTCTAAAAAAACATCTGTATATTTTGTAAAATATTTATACACTATTTAATATTAAATTTAATTACATATTTTAAATTGATTACATAAATAAATAATACCAACGTGCATTAAATTTTTTTCACTACATAAAATAAAAATAAAATGAAGACGTCAACTTCTATAACTTTATAAATAATAATGATATTATATGACATAAAGTGTATAATAAAATAATAATTAAATATTATATGGTAAACAAGAATAAGTAAAATTGTTATTCTCTCTTATATCAAGGAAAAAATATATATACTAAAATCAAATTTAAATTAGAATAAATGTGTTAGTGAAATAATATATTAATTATTTTAATATTTTGACTAAAAAATAACGTTGATTAAAAAAGGTGCAAAATATATTTTATAACCTTATTGTTTATTATACTTAACGCTGATTAAAAGAGATGAAAAATAAATGATAATCCTATTGCTTATATACTTAAACGGACAAATCATGTGAAAATAACTCATTTAATGTTTATGTCTCGTACATCGCACAAGTTACGTAATAATTAGACTAAATATTATTACAACAATTATTGTTATACCATTCATATTAACTAGTACAGATCTCGTGCGATGCACGGGGTGCACAAAATTAAGGTTATTTATCAAGTCTTATAATTATATAAATGAATAAAGAAAAATGTACGGGATATATATAGTACGTGACCTGTAGGCCAAAATGTGAACACGGGTGATGCACGGGGTGCACAATTTTAAGGTCATTTATTAGTAAAGAGTCCGTGTGATGCACGTGGTGCACAATTTTCTAGTATGTGTAATACAAATACATACCGTATGCACGGGACAAAAGCAATAAATGAGTTATTTCCACAGAGCTTTCTCGTTAAGTAGCTCCTGAATACGGGTGCACAATTTGTAGTACGTACTATAAAATCAAAACAAATTTTCATACAATTAGATA
The DNA here is from genome assembly GCA_902706635.1 of Striga hermonthica. Lineage (NCBI taxonomy): Eukaryota > Viridiplantae > Streptophyta > Magnoliopsida > Lamiales > Orobanchaceae > Striga > Striga hermonthica. The sequence goes on from CACSLK010027832.1 coordinate 7,956,205, forward strand.
ATAAATTAGATAAGCCTTTTTTATTTAGTAAAGATTTTACGTACTTTTTTTTACTTATCGGATGTTATGAGATTTTTTTTGTTAAACCGATTTGATGGATATATTACAAATACAATTAGAGGATTGAACAAAATCAGAACAGATTTCTATACAATTAGATAATAAAAAAGAATTAGATAAAGAAAAGAAGAAATTAGATAAAGAATTTTGAATCTACCTTTTTTTTAATATAGATAGACTTTACGTACAAATTTTGATTTCACTGATTTTATGAGATTGTTTTGACAAAATCAAAGACGAACACTGAAAAATGTTTCTATTAACATTTATAATGTGTATTTAATGTTTTTATTTTGGCAAATTATTCTTTTTAAGTGTGATATATAAATATTAAAAGTACTTAAAATATTTTATAACATCTATAAAAAGCATCTAAAATATTCTATATTATTCACAAATAATGTCTGAAGTTACCTAAATTTTTCTAAACTACCCGTAATGAAAATATGTCTAAAAAATCTTCATTTGACCTCCGTATAGGTATATATATAGAGAGAGAACAAATGTGTAAGAAAAATTATACAAATAATATTTAAAAGTATCTAAAATATGAGTAATTAGACAGGTGAAATTTAGATTTAAAAAAAATCTATATAGATAATGGATTTATAGTAGTAATTAGACTTTTATTTATTTAACTTTAAAGTTGTTACGATAGATAGATGAGGGATCTGATTTTTTTGACTCGTGGAGATGGAATTTTATAAGATGGGTTATGAAATTTTCTTAAACTCGTCCGTATCTATGCGATGAGTTTTTTAAGCTGGTTATATAGATTTAAAATTGTAAAAAAAAAAAAAACTTTCATAAATCATTTGATTTGGTATTTTCGGCGAGCTTCAGTAATTTAAAAGTGTAAAATAAATAAATAAAAAAGTACAATTAAAAAAGTTACGGCCAGTTGTATGGAGAATTAAACTAAATCCAATTTTGTAGGATGCATTAAAAATTGATTAAATTTTATATGTAAAATAAAATAAAAAATAACTGAAATAGTTTTACGTATTGCAATATTTCATAAAAAAAATTAAAAAAATATTCTTTTACGTATTACATACCAACATTTTATGAACTACATTGATATTCCTAAATTAATATTGCATACCCAATATTTTAGGAACTAATTCAATGCTAATTTGATTTGCATACCAAAAATATTAGATGCATTAATTAAATGCTTAATAAAAATAGCAAATCATTAATTATTGTTAACTATTCTACCTACTGAAGTTAGTAAATAAGTTTGCTTATAATATAAGTATAGATAATTATCATCATACTTTATTGATCTTAAAGACAACTATTAGGCAAGCCTAACGGCTAGCCGTAAATATACATAATTCCTAACGAAAATTTCAGTCCATATATAATCTAAATGGGGTATATTCATTCATGTAGGATTTCGTAAGAATTTTTAAACTTTGGTGCATTTAATTTATACTTTTAAGATTTTTAAACGTCTTCACGTATTCATTTGCAGTTTTAAAAAGTCTTACAAAATATTGAGGTGTTTAACATGGGGTATATTTGTTTGGAATTTTTCACGACTTTTTAAAACTAGAAATCGCAATATATTTATTTTAAACTTTTTAAGGTTTTTTAAGATTTTTAAAAGTCTTGAGGTATTCATTTAAGAAGTCTTATAAAATTTGAGGTATTTAACTTATTTGAGACTATGATTTGTAAAGACTTTTAATACTTGTTGAGATTTCAAAAGAAATAACCATGTACGGAATTTTATTCCAAATCCACCTCCAAACATAAGATTTCATAACATTCTTTCAAATATGAAAATCTTAAATAGTCTAAATCTCAAAAAGTCTTGAAATGTTACTCGAAATCCCAAACAAATACACCTCCTATTTGAAACTAAGACTAGTACTTGACCCGCGCGTTGCGCGACCTGACCTGGTGTTAAGAAATGGTGTGAATGAATTATAATTTAAATAAATACAAATTATTCATAAAATATTCGTAGAGATAATAAAAACGTAGATTGAAAATTTTATTCATTATATTTTAAAATATTTTTCTAAATATAATATTATCAATGGATGAATTGAATTCATGTTACCATTATCATCATAAATAATAATTATCAGACTAACACAAATTGTGATTATCGAAAAAACAACATATAACTGATTGTGATTATAGAATACCATATGTATTTTTCATAAATATTTTCAAATTAAACAAATTTAACTTTAAAAAATATCTGTCATATTCGATGAAAATTGGTATTTGCACATTAATGACACTTCTTGAAACTTTTTCCCTAAAAATAGCTTGATAATAACATAATTTCCTACATTTGTGAATAACTGAAGACGTTATTATTATTATTATATAGATAAACTGATATAGAATAATTGAAATAAACATGTACACATATGAGCCAATTAAAATTCAAATATATAAATTAAATATTCAAGAAAAAATATAAAAATGACTCAATTTTGAATCGCATGCATTTATTTCAAATTAGGTCCAAATGTATTGAATTTTTTTATAATTGGAAAAATAAATTTAAATTATATTTATTTGCAAAATAAGTCCGGTGGTGATCAGAATGACGTGCAAGATGGATCACATTTTGTAAAGTTACAAATATTCACAATAATCGTTAACAATCATGTCAATAACAAATCACTTATTTTTTGCACGTAATTTATGCGGAATGTAATCTAATATAATTTTTTAGATATGACATTGATAGAATTTTCATAAAATGATAATAAAAGACATCAAATAATATTATATAAATTATAAAAGAGTAAAAATTATTTGATAAACTAACATTTATGATATATGATAACAAAAGTAGTTGATGCATTATTGTAAGTAACATTGAATTTTATCTACTGCAAAGATTTAGCAGTGACAATATATTGTTGTCATTATCTTAAGAAAAAAAAAACACGTGTTATAATAATAAAAAGTTAACAATAGTTAACACATTGTGCTAATTTTATTTATAAAAATTTATAATTGCATGCATGGATCAATGAAGAGATTAACAATGTAGGCAGACAATTTAGTCTCAAACTTTTAGATGACCTCAGATTTAAGTCTAAATGAAATAAATGATATCAACCAACTATAAAATAAAATAAACAAACTATGTATTTTAGGCTCAAGCTATTCAATGTTATGCTTTTCACATCGGGTGTTTACAAACTCATACAAAATGTTTCATATATAACAAACATTCCAGTAAATAATTGAATGATAAATATATATTGTCTTATTCAGTCTTCATAGTTAAAATCACATCATCACTCTTTCTCTCCAATATGGTTGAGACACCTTTACTCTTTCTATTATCAATTTTTTTTTTCTTTCACAATATCATTCTGTAATATTAGTCTATTTCTCACTCGCAAATGAAACCAAATTCAGATGTCACGTTCAAACACTAAAATCATCTAACTTTTATTTTGTATACAAACTGTATCAATAAATGTCCAT
>CACSLK010027832.1:8016402-8028477 GCA_902706635.1 Striga hermonthica
TGGCTTTAATTGCTTGATATGTGGCATGAGTCCATAGAGCAAGCCATCAATTATGATTGTCCTTTATGATATTTTCATAGAAAAGTTATGTTTAGTCTATTATAGTGGATAAGGTTATAGTTTTTGCCTATATGAGTGGGATGGCCAAATGATATCAAACTTTCTTTCATATTTGATAAAAGGGAGATGAAATAATGTGGTGGATAAAAAAGTGGTATAAACACTCTCCATGTCTAGTCTTGATGAGTTCAATTAATTGCATTGGTGCATTATTATGTTTTTTTTAGCCATACACGGTAATTGGAACTTTACCCCGACTAATCCGTTGGTCGACCAGGATCGCACACTTGGTAATAGTAGGTAAATCTCTCAACATAAGTTTTCTACATTCACAAGGAATCGAACCCGAAACTTTACTTAAGCGACATCAAGCTGCTTACAACTTGAGTTAACCATTGTTGGTGCATTATTTGATCAATCTGGTTATGGAATATAATGGCAAAATTTTTACTTTTGGTACACTAAATTGGCATATGTTCATAAAAGTACACTAATTTAACACAATCAAGCTTAATATAATAACTTAATAAGCTACATTAATTCAGAGTGGTGGGATAAAAATCGGATTATCAGTGGTTGTACGCGAGGAGAGAATTGAGTTCATGCACATAAATTTTATTAGATGAAGAATTAGCAGATAGATGAATTTCAATTTGGCTGAAATTTTGTGGGTACCACAGACTCGACAAGATGAATCCAACAACATAATTTCATTAACCTTTTTAAAATTATTGATTGAACAAATTGAAGTTCGTATAAGCTCAATCTCACTCAAGTATAAAATAATGAATTATTAGAATATATATAGCACATAGAGACAAATAATTAAAAAAAAAAAGAGAAACATAAAAAGAAAATTCTTAAAACACATTATAAATTTAAATTACTACATACTAGTACAATACCCGTGTACAACACCGGTGTTGAGTTAAGAAATATACGATAAAAGTTAGTTATATCTAATACCAAACCGAATTTCAGAGCAAAAAATAATATAAAAACAACATCACGACGCATAGATTTTCGCCATATCAGCATCCAAAGCGTGAGAATCTACCACTTAAGCACAACACGTTTTGAATTAATATATAGAGAGGGATTTCATACATACAATTCACTATATATGCCCAATTAGAGCCATTGAATGCGATCTTCTCATTTGTTGTATATAGAAGGTTGGTTCCACTAAGAGTCAACTGTTGACTTCATAACAAAACCGATGCAAAAGATTGTTATATAGAGTTGGTGGCATTCGTGTGGAAAGCACACACCTATACCATTTACAAGTACTATTTCATTCTCATCTATGCCTCTCTACCCTTTATTTTATTAATCCATTTCTTTTATTTTTTATTAGTGCTCGCCTCTTCAGCAATCCATCTTCCATTGTTTTCAAATCAGTCAGCATAAAATTAGGTCACTCCCATTTTAAAATGTGCACATATATAAAATCATTGGATTATTATATTTTTTTTTTTTTCTTCATTCATCAAATATTATTAATTATTGGATTTTTTATTAACATAACATATTTAATTTAAAGCCATTTTTTTGTTACTAAAGTGACTCTCTTATGAATTAATTAATTAAATAATTAATTACGTGTGTACTTTATTAAATTAAACATCCAAGGATACACGTAAATGTCATCATTATGAAAAAAAAAAAATCCCAGATATGTAACGTTAGAATTTCCTTTATTCTTTGCTAGCTTTTTATCTTTTTCTTTAAATAAGGTAGGGCTCAAATCACAATTCATAACCGCTTGTGCTTAAAGGTAGTAACTAAAGCATTCTATTCAATTATACATGTTGATTGTTACATTCAATTGAAAAGAATAAACAGGATATAAATAAAAAGTTTTTTTTTTTTTTAGCCAACCACGGTATCGGAAGCTATGCTCCGACTAATCCGTGGGTCGACCCGAGTCACACACCTAGCAGTGGTGGATGAGTCTCCCAACAAGGGTTTTCTACATCCATAAGAACTCGAACCCGAAACTTTGCTTAAGCGGCATCAAGTTGCTTACCATTTGAGTCAACACATGTTGCTATAAATAAAAATTAAGCTTTTGAGTACATGGTTCGATGAGTGTTTAGGTAGTTTGAACTTTAAATGAATCAAAATTAATTAATTATGTCCTCTAGCTCAAAAATTATATATGTTGCAAATCAATATACAATATTGCATGATTCTTGCCTATGCAACTCCAAAACCACATATGTACCTAGCTATTTGTGTGAACAATTTGCATGTGTTAAAAAGATATCATGATATTCGAGTACCTCGTCGTGTATATATGTGAATTTCATGTAACATCAGCTGGTGGACATATTAATTCGAGAGCAGGAATGAGGCTACCCAGTAGTTAGACAGTCGTGCTCGTTCAATAAATACAAACAAAAAGTATGATAAGAATGCATTTTTATAATGAACATGCGGTTGATTAACCATTAGACAATCTAATAGTTGCATTTGTGTGCACTTAAATATTTAAGTTATACGTTCTATCATTGCAAGTAATTTCAAGAGAATACATAATTTTAAAAAAAGAATGAAATAATGATAGAAATAATGAAAAAGAAACAAAATATTTTCCCAACTTGACTAATATAAGCAAACAAAAATGATGCAAAAAGCAATAAGCCCTTCTCCATATGATCAATTAATATGTCCTTTTTCCTCATGAAGAAATCAGAGTCTGTTGTAACTGCCTTAAAGTGCACCAAACTTTTATGTCTTAGAAACCCGTACAAAATTTGTAGACTCCAAAAGCGTGCTATAAAAATTAACATTTCATTTATTGTCTAGATACATAGCAAAATTGATGAATCAAAAAAGTCGAAACGACATCTAATAGTAAACGGAGGGGAGTAAGTATTAACAAATCAATAAAAAGGCGATTCTTGATTAATTTGGTTGGAAGTCATTTTAAAAAAAAAAAAAAAAAAAATACTAAATTAATTTGTATGTATATATGATCTTTTATTTAATTTAGTTCATACATTGAATGCCACTAATAATAATGTATAAATTAATTAGTCACACTTCCTTCACAAGTGAAGTGAAAAGCTTGTTTTGTTTAGAAGGATAATGCACGTGATTTGTGTAATAGCCCACCGCTTGAAGATTTTGTTTCTGTTAGGAGGAAAAAAGAACAATGAGATGACTTTCTTCTACCAACATTTTTTGTCATAATTTGTCTTCTATGGGTAAGATTTACCTGCAAATTTAAATGTTAGCTAGCGGTGCAATTTTCCCGATTTTACGAGGGCCGGTCGACTTTCCGGGGGCCGTTTTTTAGGTCGAAGTTTACAGAATTCGTGCCAGTTATTTGGCGTGTGATTTTCTATTCGGTTCCACTCATTCGGGTCATCATTTGATTTTCTTCTACTCGACTCAATTCAGCTCTGTCGATTCGAGTCTTAATGTACTGATCGTGCGACGTCTCGTTAGTTATTAAGTATTAATTACCATTATAACTTGTCGTTAGTTATTAAGTATTAATTACCATTATAACTTGTCGTTAGTTATTAAGTATTAATTACCATTATAACTTGTCGTATAACTAATGACTTATATAGGCAATTTGTTTATCTCATTAATAAAAAAAAAAAAAAAAAATGTATTCTTGTGGTAAAGTCTGTCCACAATCAGAAATGTCGTCGTAAAGATAAAGAATTTGTAGAGATTGATCAATGTTGTGATTCACATAACTTTGTTATATTTAGTACACTATTTGTACCCAAAAAAAAAAATATATTTAGTACACTATGTTAGCTTTTGTACGAGTTTTGATTAAAATGACAACTTAATGAACCATTTTTTAAGACGCCCTATATATATGATGCACCATTTTTAGAAAACAGCCAACATAGTGTACTAAAAATAAAATTTAACCGGCTAGATAGGTTAGAACACAAATTGGAACTATGGTTCATGTGAATGAGAATCCTCCCAATATGAAATACACTACACTATGTAAAGACAAAGTGTTTGTAAAGATTGATCAATTTTGTGACAATTGTTCTTCACACTTAAGTAGGTTAGAACACAAATGGAACTAAGGTTCATGTGAATGAGAATCCACTCAATGACTTACACTACACTATTGTAAAGATAAAGTTTTTATAAAGATTGATCAATTTTGTCACAATTGATATTCACACTTAAGTTGGAATTAGAACACAAATGGAATTATGGTTCATGTGAATGAGAATCCTCTCAATATGAAATACACTACACTATAGTAAAGATAAAGTGTTTGTAAAGATTGATCAATTTTGTGACAATTGATATTCACACTTAAGTTGGTTAGAACATAAATGGAATTATGGTTCATGTGAATGAAAATCCACTCAATGAGTTACACCACACTATTGGATTTGTTATGGAAAGAATTTATTCATTTGCTCCAAAAGTGTATCCTGAGATTGCATGATTATTCATCACTGTACCATGAAAGGATTCTGAGAGTAATGCTCCTCTACCCACGGTGGGCACATGTTAATATGCCCACCGTTTATGTGGCATGTACACATTGGTGATGTTAATATGTTCAAAAAATACATCACCAATGTGTGCATGTCACATAAGCGGTGGGCATATTAACATGTGTCCATCGTGGATAGGGGAGCATTACTGAGGATTCTGATACATCAAATATATAAAGCTATACATACATATGATGTTGGCATATAATGTCTTGTCCACAATTGCATTTTTTGCTTAAAGGCCCTTTTCTTAGCTAGCCAAGCACATATATGTGTGTTGAATGTGTTGTGCAGTGTAATTATATGTTAATTGATAGATTTTCCTCATAAATACTTTATGTGATCATTAAGATTTACATATGCATTGGCACATTAATTTAGTAGAAAAAAAAAAAATCTAGATGTATATGTATATATATTTGTTTGAGAATCATAATATATAAAAGATTTTGTGCAATTTTCGTTATATTAATAAACGAATCGAGCTCGAGTTCATCTATCGACTTGTTAAGTTAGCAACAAGACTTGATAAAAACTCAAGAATCAGAAGTTTGAACTCATTAACACTTGAGAATAAATGTTTTATGTTTTTTTTTTTCTCAAGCTCATTAGTATTAAAAAACGAGTCTAACTCAAACTCGTCTATCGAATCATTTAGTCATAGTTCAACTTTATAAAAATTCTTGTATCAAAAATTTAACTTTGACTCAACTTGTTTACACCTACGAACCATTATAAAGATTTTTGTATCAAGAGCTCGACTTTGACTCGTCTTGTTTTTTTTTTTTTTTTTTTTTNTTTTTTTCGGTACAATTACTCGTCTTGTTTACAACTCTGCACATAATGAACTGAAAAAAAAAAACATGGTGGTGCCTTGCATTGCCCACTCACCCACTATAAATCAAAATTCATTTTATTTTTCCCTTCTATAAATACCACATCCCATGGCGTGTGGCAACCACACTACACTACTCTCTCAATCTTCAAATTAACATAACAAACATTTTCCTTGGTAACAACAATAAACCTCTCAATTGCCCCCAAATTTAATGGCCTCCGATAAATCCCAAAACCCAGATTTCAAAATCTCCCTCTCCACCGAGGCCCCTCCGCCGCCGACCGCCGCCGCCTCGCCGGACCTCCTCGAGCGGGGGAACGACGTGGACCGGTTCGACTACTCGAAGCGTGCCCAGTGGCTGCGCGCCGCCGTCCTCGGCGCCAACGACGGCCTCGTCTCGACGGCGTCGCTGATGATGGGCGTCGGCGCCGTGAAACACGCGATGAAGGTGATGATACTGACGGGATTCGCCGGCCTGGTCGCCGGCGCGTGCTCCATGGCCATCGGCGAGTTCGTCTCTGTCTACTCGCAGCTCGACATCGAGCGGGCCCAGCTGAGGAGGAAGAAGGAGAGGGCGGCCGCCGGAGCCGCCGCCGTCGTCGGCGGGGATGGGGAGAGACTGCCGAACCCGATGCAGGCGGCGGCGGCTTCGGCGCTGGCGTTCTCGGTGGGGGCGATGGTGCCGCTGCTGGCGGCGTCGTTCATCGAGGAGTACAGGGTGAGGATGGGGGCGGTGGTGGCGGCGGCGAGCGGCGCGCTGGCGGCTTTCGGGTGGCTGGGGGCGGCTCTGGGCGGGGCGCCGGTGGGGAGGTCGGCGGCGAGGGTGCTGATCGGGGGTTGGCTGGCGATGGCGGTCACGTTTGGGCTCACGAAGCTGATTGGTTCGAGGGGACTCTAAAATTAAACTAAATTAAATTAATGTTTGTTTTTATTTAATCAACGTGATTTGTACTAATCTATATATATATTAAACCAGAGCAGCTGGTTTAGGAGCTACTTTTCCCTCCAAAGATATGCATTAATTGTTGTCTAAGATATGTATTAATTGTCATAATTAAGTTGTCTTTAACTACACTATTTATCTAATTTCAAAATGACTATTCACTTACTTGCATTTACTTATAATAAATAAATACTTATAATAAATAAAGTCCATTATTGTGAGGGAACTCTTGGTTCAATGCATTGGACATAATAATGACAATCCTCCCTTAAAATTAATCATCAAAAAATTAATTATACAAATTCATTAACAAAGTGATTAAAAACTTCAATCTACATAAGACCTCAAGTTGTTCATTTTTCAATCAAATGATTATACTTATTTTCTCGACCAATCAATTTTTTTATTTGAATTCGAACAAATACAAATATATAGGACATTATCAGTTGGCAAAAAAATATATAAAAATTAATATGGATCATGAAGATAATGAGTAAATTTAAAAAATATGTATACGTATTATATATTTTATAACTCATTAGTTATTTATTAGTGTCACAATAATAACCAAATTACTTTACATAATTGAAACTTTAAATTTGTCTCTATGATAAGAAATCGTAATTGTGATTCACATTTCCTTCATTATTATAAATAACATTAAATATGTTTGGAAATATAGAATATGATTTTCAGAATTTTTACAGTTTGTTTAATTGGAAATATATATTACTCAAAATAATAAAATGATGAATATTATCTTACAAAAAATAAAAAACGTATATTTTGAGGTTAATCCGTTATATATTTTTCTAAAACCACAACTGATTGCGTTATATATGTATTAGCATAAGGAAGTCTATATAAATAACTTAATTTTTAAATAAAGTTACTTCAAAATATAATTGTGAAAACTAAAGTAATAAATGAAACGGTGTAATATAAATTTTATCTTAGTATGAAATAATAAGGGTATATATTTATTCATGTTTCCATGGAATATAATATAACATTCCACTGTCAATATTCATGGCTTTGAAAAGAATTGTTAAATTCTTTGTGGATAATTTAAACAACAAAAAATATTATTTGCACGAAAAATTAACTACAAAATTAACACAGTTATCAGTATAGATTAGTTTATGTATAATAGTTTAAAAGTTTCAATTGTGTAAAGTAATTTGGATATTATTGTGGCACTAATAAATAACTAATGAATTATAAAATATTTAATACGTATACAATTTTTTTCAATTTACTCATTATCTTCATGATCCATATTAATTTTTATATATTTTTTCACCAACTGATAATGTCCATTATATTTGCATTTGTTCGAATTCAAATAAAAAATTTGATTGGTCGAGAAAATAAGTATAATCATTTGATTGAGAAATGAACAACTCGAGGCCTTATGTAGATTGAAGTTTTCTGCTTGATGAGATTTTAGATCTATTTGTATCACGGATGTTGCAGTAGTTTGAACTTGAAGTTCACCTAAAATATATAAGTAATAAATATGAAAAAAGGTATTATTTAAAATTTATAATAATGATATATATAATAAGAGTATGTTTAATATTTATAAAAAAAATATTTAAGTATTACCAAAGTATATTTTTGGAGTTAGTTGAGAAATTGCAAGTATAAGACTATTTGGCATACTTTCTTCCAATTGTTTGCTTTCATTAGATGCTAAATCTTCCCAAAGAGTTACAAGCAAGGGGCGCATACTTCATCAACGAATATTTGTTTATTTAAAATAAGGTTTATTAAAATTAAAAATTGTAAATAGTAAAAAATTTGTTTGAGGTAAATATTTTTTTACTCTTCATTGATAAGTGTGATTTCTCTAATAGTCTTCATTTCACCCTTTCCAGTAACTATCATTTTGGAATCTTTGACTTGCAAAACAATTCCACAAACATCTAGAGGATGTGTTAATTGTGTGTATAAAATTGAAAAATATAAAGCAATTATGAAATACACTATAGATACAGTTTGATGGGACTAAACCTGCTCCACTTTTGTGGCAATGAAGTTTAAGATCTTCAAAATCCACAAAGTTGAATTTCAATACATTACCAATAGGCTTGGTGGCATCAATAACAGGAGAATCTGTATGTAACACCAATTCTACATTCGGGTGGAGTAACAAAACTTTGGTTTGGTTTATTAACTTCACAATTAGAAATAATATAAGTATTATTAATTACAAATTTGTTGGTAAAGAATTCAATTTCATCATTGAATATTATGACCCAAAAATATCAATACATATTACATATTTTATAACTCATTAATTATTTATTAGTGCCACAATAATAACCAAATTACTTTACATAATTGAAACTTTAAATTTATCTCTATGATAAGAAATCGTAATTGTGATTCACATTTTCTTCAATAATATAAATAACATTAAATATGTTTGGAAATATTGAATATGATTTTCAGAATTTTTACAATTTGTTTAATTGAAAATATATATTACTCAAAATAATAAAATGATGAATATTATCTTACAAAAAAATAAAAACGTATATTTTGAGTTTAATCCGTTATATATTTTTCTAAAACCACAACTGATTAGGTTATATATGTATTAGCATAAGGAAGTCTATATAAATTACTTAATTTTTAAATAAAGTTACTTCAAAATATAATTGTGAAAACCAAAATAATAAATGAAACAGGTAATATACAGTTTATCTTAGTATGAAATAATAAGGGTATATATTTATTCATGTTTTCATGGAATATAACATTCCACTGCCAATATTCATGGCTTTGAAAAGAATTGTTAAATTATTTGTGGATAATTTAGACAACAAAAAAATAATTATTTGTACGAAAAATAACTACAAAATTAACACAATTATCAATATAGATTAGTTTATGTATAATAGTTTAAATATATATACCATCATATTTTTATAATCATACATACATAGTGCAAATAATATTGATAAACTATACTTTAAGGTGATTAACTATTTTAATATAAAAAGAGTACCAACGGTTTACCACTTGATAAAAATAACAATGCTTATTATTTGTGATATTTCTCAATTATGTAAATTTCGATACAATAATTTATTAATTTTATTTATAACAAATCGCAAACTTACTCCACCAAATTTCATATATATTTTTTTATTTTACTTTTCAATAAATTTAAACAAATAAGAACAAAGATGAGATGTGTCATGACACCGAGAGTTTGAAAGAAGATCATAAACGATGTCTATCAATGATGAACTCTGAGCAACATATGGTTTATGATACGGTTATGCGTACTGTTAACTCTCTATATGGAAAGGTTTTTTTTGTTTACGGTTATGGGGGTACATGCAAGACGTTTATATGGAAGACATTATCCGCTGCTCTGAGGTCAAACAGAGATATCGTGTTGAATGTTGCGTCCAGTGGTATAGCTTCTTTGTTGTTGCTCGGTGGAAGAACAACGCATTCTAGATTCTCTATTCCATTTAATCTACACAAAAATCGACTTGCAATATTAACTGTGGAACGCCTCTTGCTGAGCTTCTAATTAAAGCGAAGTTAATTATTTGGGATGAGGCTCCAATGATGCACATATATTGTTTTGAGGATTTGGATCGAAGTTTGAAAGATATAATGAAGAATGTTGATCCCCATAGAAAAAGTTGCCTTTTGGGGGAAAGACTGTTGTGTGTGGTGGAGATTTTCGTCAAATCTTGCCAGTTGTTCCAAAAGGAAGACGACAAGATATTGTCCATGCAACTATCAATCCGTCTGAGTTGTGGAGACATTGCACTGTTCTTAAATTGACGAAGAACATGCGCTTGCAAAATCTGAAGCCTGGTGAAAATTCCAGTGATTTGGAAAAGTTTGCAGATTGGATTGCGAAGATTAGAGATAGAAATCTTGGGGAGGATGAAGATGGTTATGCAAATATTGATATTCCTGATGAGTTTTTGGTGAAGGAGTTTGACGATCCGATCACAGCAGTTGTTGACGTTGTTTTTTCCACATTTCGAACTAACTCGAATGATCATTCTTATTTCCTGGAAAGAGCTATATTAGCTCCAACTCTGGATGTGGTGAACTCTGTTAATGATTACATGGTTTCGTTAAATGCTCTGGAGGCAAAAAGATATTTGAGTTCTGATTCTCCCTGTCATTCTGATAATAATGTAAGTGTGGTTAATGATATCCAGACTCGAGAGTTCCTCAATTCAATTAAGTGCTCTGGCGTTCCAAATCATGAGTTGAATTTAAAAGTCGGGACGCCTGTAATACTGCTTCACAATGTTGACCCTTCTCTTGGTTTGTGCAATCAAACTCGATTAATTAACACGAAACTTGGAAATCATTTATAGAGGGTGAAGTTCTTGGAGCAGAAAGTTCACGTCGGAAGGTTCTTATTCTAAGAATGTCATTGACGCCTTCAGATCCGAGACTTCCATTCAAATTTCAACTAAGACAGTTTTCAATTATGGTGTCTTACGCAATGTCTATCAATAAGAGTCAAGGACAATCTTTGTCGAGTGTGGGATTGTTGTTGAAGAAACCTGTATTTAGTCATGGACATTTATATGTTGTTGTTTCTAGAGTAACGAATCCCAAGGGTCTAAAAATTGTTATTTGTGATGGCGATAGTGATAGTGAGTCCGATTCTTCTACTACTAATGTTGTATTTAAGGAAGTATTTTAGAATGTGTAATAAAATAAATTATTTTTTTTTTATTTTATATTGCTAGAGCATTTTTTTTATATTACGAGAACCAAATTTTTTTAACACTATTCCCTTTTTAATATTATGCCGCGCATCGCGCGGGTGGCGTACTAGTTAAATATTACTTGTGAAGTGAAGCTATAGGCGCGCCTGTATAAAATAATTAAAACTGCTTTTTCTCCTTTTTTTTTTTTTTTAATTTTCATAACCTTATTTTCCCATTTTGAGAAGGAATGACATTTTTACAAATTTACAAATCTGTAAATTTGTATTAATATTTTAAATGAAACATGAAAGTGAAACAAGTGTAACTTTATTCTAATTTTTCTCTTTTTTCCTTTTCCTTTTTTTTAGTGGAAAAGTAAATCAACTACTATAAGATAAGATAAAACAAGTGATTCAATACACTACAAGAAAATAGAGTTCTAGTGAAGAATTTTGTTGTCACTGTGTTGTCACTATATCTACAATTATTGCCACTATATCTACAACAATTGTACATATAATGACAATAATTGTAGATATAGTGACAACAAATGTAGATATACTGACAGTAGATATAGTGACAACATAGTGACAACAATCGTAGATATAGTGACAAAAACATTCCTCACTAAAACTCTATTTTTTTGTAGTGATAAAAGGGGTGATATCATTTTAAGCATTTTTTTTTTTAATTAAAATGCATACTTAAAGATAGAATGACATATTTTTGTCTATGTTTTTTACATTATTGACATTTCAACTTAAAAGTATATATATTTGTTGCGAATAAAAGATTGTTTATTATTAGTATTATTATTATTAGCATTTAATATTACTATTTAATAATTAGGAATATAGTTTAGGGGTCTTATTTAATGGGATTCTCATCTATTGTTTTAGGGAGTTGAATATGAATTAAGAATTTGATATCGTTTTTTGTGTTATTGAGATTGCGATCTCATTAATATCGTCGTCCCATTTTTACGCTTTCCTACATCATTGTCTAATGACATTGAGTTTTTTTTTTTTTTTTTTT
>CACSLK010027832.1:8094625-8105650 GCA_902706635.1 Striga hermonthica
GCCAATTTGATTCTGGCAATTGTATTTTATTGCTCCCCAAAGTGCTTAGATAGACTAAAACTAAATCGAAGTGCGGTTAAACGTAAGGGGGACATTATGATTTTTGATGGATATCATCCCATTCATGTTGAATTATGCATTAGTTTCACTCTTGAGAGGCGTCTTGGAAGTCATGTTTATGTTCGCATTTTTGGCTTCGGGCTTATTTACAAGTTATGTTTACAGTGTTTAATGTTAAATACTTGGGCTATGTGGGGTTTCTGTTATTATTAAAAGTTGATAACATGAAATAGAAATAGTTATGAACGATTTTGAACAGGTGAAAGATAAGTAAACTAATGAGTTGGTATGTGTCGGTGTACAAGCAATGGAGTCTTCAGGGATTGCATTGTACTTCTTAATTTGATATGTAGGCCGAAGTTTCACTCTTGGATCCTAATTGTAAGAAAACCCATGTCCTGTGCAAGGCCGTTGAGTGACCGTTAGGCCTTTTTAGTTACGAGTTATTGTAGTTCCTTTCCTCAGTATATCATTTTAGAATTTTTGCAATGAGTGCTCTCGAAGCTATTACAATCTTCCCAACTGCTTTGTAACAAGTGCGTTGATGATTAACTATAAAATTTTTTAAGATCTTTCATTCATACTTATAATTCAAACTGGATCTTTTTTTTTTTTTTTTTTTTTTTTTTTTTTTTTGGCATTCTTAGATCTGCCACCAAAATTTACCATCATGGGCCCGGAAGCAAAAGACCCCTCAAAAGCTATGGACTGGAGAAGCCTGGAAGAGTCCATGAGCACTGATTCTAGCAATGGAGCAGCTGTGAAAAAACGACTCCCGAAAAAGATTCGTCAAATTCCGGATTATTATTTCCTTCCACGAAGGTCCCTTCCATCTGCGATTTTATTTTATGGATCATGGATAGCTGCAGGGATTGGAGCTGGAATGCTGACTGAGATCTGGCTGAAGAAAAAGGCCAAAGGTATGGGCTCTTCTCCATAATATTTATCGGCATAAATGTGGGATTTCAGTTTCTAATAATTTACCTTTCTTATAGTCTGTTATGTGTTTTCAAAAAAAAAAAAAAATCTAAATTTTTGTTTGTACTCATGTTATTTCTTTTTTTGCTTTATAATTTGGCATCCGATCTGCAGTGTAGCATTGAAATTTTATTAGTAATTTATGTATTTTTATTTGTGTTCTCTTATAGAGGATAATGTCGTTGTTGGCTCGGACAAATAAAAAGTTGGCAGTTGTGCATTGACTTCCGATTCTACTCAACTGTACGTATGAATCGTTAAACCGATTTAGTGGTTTTCCTTTTGTACGGTCGACACTCAGAATCTTCAAGGGTGAGCTTAATGAGGCGACATTTGACTTATATTCTCCTAGTTTTGCCTTGTACTGTTCTTTGGGTATTTATATTACCTTTTTCTTTGTTAAAAAAGAAAGTATTATAAATGCTTTGCTGATGCATCTATCTCTTTAGCTTTGTCAAGAGTTTTGCTATGGAATTTTTTATCAGCCTTAGAGTTTCTACTTGCAGAAGTTATGTTAGCTCTTATTCTTATATATCAATGTATATGCTTTTTATTGTTTAGGTGTGAGCTCATTTTGTTCTTTCTTTTAGAAAAAGATTAAACTTGCAAAAAAGGAATACAAGCCCTCCTATAGAAATAGATCAACTTCAACCGAAAAATGAATGATTGGCTTTTCATAACCATATCTAGAGCTCTTGAACAAAGGAGTTGCCCGTGCGCTTGGCTCAGTTCGGATTGTTTGATAAGCAAACCGAGCGTAAACTCGGCTAGCTGAGCTAGCTTGATAAATAGGGGTTTTTATGTATTTTCGTTAAGTTTTAACATGTCGGTTCGTTAAGATATATGTTCGTCTTGTTAAAATTCGGTTCGTTAAGATTTGTGTTCGTCTTGTTAAAGAGTGGTTAGGAGCTTGACTCGATAAGGGCTTCAGCCTGAGCCGAGTGTTAGGAGCTCGAATAACACAATAACACCAACCCAACAACAAATAAAGGAAAAACTAAAAAGGAACACAACACACCTACTAATCTCCTACTACACCAACTACACAAAAAGAAACAACACAATAACACCAACCCAGCCAAACACAAACACAAGGAAATAAACTAAAGCACCACTGCCACAAAGCCTACTGCCTCAGTCACATTCACACCAACTCTTAGCTGATCTTGCAGACTTCTTCTCATTCCAACATAGCATTCTGCAGCACCACCTTCTCTGGAATCCACACCTGTTCAAACATCCATAAATTCCAAGCCTTCCAGCCATCATAGGATGTAAGTGGTTGGATTTGGAGTTAGTTGATTCGATTTTTTTGTTAAAATGTTCACTCTATTTTTAGAGCTTCTTTTATACATGTACTGTTTGGGGAGCATATGTGGATCTATTTATTGCTTTCCAGAATTACTGTGTGGAAGCCAATCAACCGTTTGTTTTGATCATACAAATGTATCGTGCAAAGCCATGGAATGGTAATTTAATTTTAATTTTTTATTTCTCGAAAATAAACAAAAAAATTATCTAATTATAGTTTTAAATTTTGAGTATTGCTTAACGATTACTTTTTTTTCAATAGGTGAAGTTCAAATCTATTAATATATAAAGAGACAATGATATTTAATTGAAATAACAACTAGAAAAAACATTTGGTCTCCCACTTAAATTATTTACTATATTAGTAATATTTTTTGCCAAAATTTAAAGAATTCCACCTAAATTAATGTAATTAATGTACATAATCATTTTGGTCAAACATTATGGATATTACCTTTATTAGTTGCATGATTTAAATTTAAAATATAATATATTGACAAAACTTGCAGCTATTATCTTTATTAGTTGAATGGTTTAAATTTAGTATATTATATATTGAAAAAAAATAAAAAGATTATTATTTAAAATTAAAAATATAAAAATAATTATTAATAACTTACGGGTCAATATTAATATGTACGTAAATGAAATAGTCAATTATTTATAGTTAATAAATTAATCAACTACTTAACTTTTTTATCTGAATAGTTTATACAAAAATAAATTATTTTAAGTAATGAAAAAAATAAATTTTATATTTATACTTATTATTCAACTAGGTTGTAAATATATGATAACATTTTACCCAAAAAATATTATATGGAATCACATTATAGTCAAATTGAATTTCTGATAATTTTTTTGGAATGATACTTATTTTGAAACGATTATAATGTAATTTATTATTAGTTATGTGCACCACACGGGTGGTGTACTAATTTTAAATATAAATTTTTATATAATTTTGTACAGTTTAAACTTTTTATAACATTTTCAATAAATTAGTATAGGTAATTATATTACATATTGATTCCATATTTTTCTAATTTATAAATATTAATAAATATAACTGTATAGTTATACTAGGTTGAGTTGATAGTATCAATCCCGCCTCTCTTCTTATCTTACGTCTGTGAAATCCTTCGTTCGTGCGGCACTCACCACTCCCGTCTCCCTCTTTCAAATTCACGGTATTCACCAGTCGGTTAAGCCCACCACCACCAGGCAGTCGCTAGGCACCAGCCGCCAGCCGCCGACCGCCCGCCTCGGCCCTCTGTGAAATCCGCCTCTCCATTTTTGAGACACAGCCTTTTTAACTTCTCGCTGCCTCCGACGCCTCGCCGCTTCCTACGCCTCACCGCTTCCGCCCCCTCGACGCCCCGCGGCCCCGACACGATGCTACTCCCCCGACTCGACGCTACACCACTGCAGATTTGAAGGTAATTAGTAATTACTACATTTAAAAAAAAAAAAAAAAAAAGTTAAAGAATGGGTTTTATCTTTGAATTAGGTTTATGATCTTATAGTTATGAGAAATGCTGATTGATGGTGAAGCAGAGGATTTTTTTGGGTGTTACTTTGTTAAATTTATTCATTTAACTTGGATTTGGATAATAAATTCATCTTAAGAAATTTTAGGTGCAATTGTGTGCTTTTAACTATTTATAATCAAGTGACAAACTTTTGTGATTTGGTTGTATTCAAGACATTCATACTGTAACCTGCAAGACCTAAAAACAAGTAAACAACACATAGTAAAATCTGACCAATTAAACAACCCATGTTGTAGGCAAAAAAAGCCAAAAATGGCGGACCATGGCGGGTCTGGACCCGTGGAGGGTCACGGGTCAGGTCTGGCCGCGGGCCTAGGGTCGTAGGGCAGGTGCGGGTATTGAACTACCCGACTCGACCGGCCCCATTGCCACCCCTACTTGGATCTGTGTATTCAGTATGAGTTGGTATTTTTTGCACATTCTTACATATTGTCTTGATAGGGGATGAAGGGAGTGAAGCATGTATCACATTCTTACATATTGTCTTGGTTGGGGATGAAGGGAGTGAAGCATGTATTTTTAAGAAAAGAAAAAAGGGACATAGATTGGGATGAGATTCACAAACTCATATTGCAAGAAATAAAAAATAAATATATATGTTAAAGTCTTACTTATATTAGTATAAACGGGTCAGCGAGATTATATTGTTAAACTAGAGTTTCGACAAAAATGTTCTAAGGTACGAAACCACGGTATTCTCACTAGTTAGAATTAGGAAAAACTTTTATTTTAATTATTTTTGTATAAAACGTGTATGCCCCTTCAACACTTTGTAAAATCCTTTTAGCACCTTTAGTTAGGAGATTGTATAAAAGGAAAATTAGGTTTAGTTTTTCATCACTATATTTTTACTGTAAAAACCTTTTTTGTTTTTCTGTTTTTGTTCAACCAATCTTCTTGTTCACAAATCTAATATGACAAGATGAGCACGATACGAAACACAATACAAAAGATAAGGAAAAAATAATTTAGTTATATTTTGATCTACTATCATACTTATGATCAAATGTAATATAACATAAAATATGATATCAGAAACCTAATATGTCGTAATACCCCGATTTGTCACATGAAGAAAATTACTCCCCTTACTGTTGTAATCCCTCGTATATATTAATTCAAATCGTGCCGAGCCCAAGTGGCAGGCTCGCATGCTTTGGGATCCTATGTGGCAATATTACATGCTTCATTATTTGGCTTGGGTAGATTTTAATTACTTTCATTAAAAAATAATTAGGTTCGAATTATCCATAAATGTTGATTATTTATGGTCATGTTACATGTATTAATTGCATTGTAATATCATTTTTTATTATAACAATTGAATTGTAAATGTATTGTAAAGTGTAACTCTTCTACTTTTTATCAGGTTATATGTATAATATATCAAATTAATCATTTCTTAATGAGTTTTGATTTAACATAAATATTGTATGTATAAAAAAATAAATTATATTATATTTATCTTTATAACAATAATAAAATTATTTTTTAATATTAATTAACAAATAAAAATATATCAATTGATATATTTATGTTTCAAGTAGTTATAAGTAGTTATATGATATAAGTTAGAAAATATAACATATGTAAGCGCATAAGTAACAAGTGTCATTCTCATTCTAAAATATATTATATTATATATTTTTTTGTAAAAAAGTAATTCAATTTTAAAACAATTTTCTCATTAATTTAAAAATTTAAGAATAAATTTTTTACAATCATTCGTGTAATACACGGTTGTTGTACTAGTTATACTTATTTTTAAATTTAAGAAACTTTGCCAAGACTAGCCCACTAACTAAACGTTCGGTAGCGGAGCCCATGTAACACACCCAGTAGGTCAATTACCCTTTCTTCTTTTCGATCAGGTGCGAAAGACATCATCAGAAGTGCACCGGCAACACTTTCCGGCAGAGCCGGCGGTGGCTGCGGAGAGCAAAGGTAGAGCATATTCCTTTGTTCTTTTTCTATAATTTATTTTATTGTGACTAATTTATCTGTGTTGCTGTTATCATCAATCATAGCATACCTAGATTTCAAGAGAAAAAATCATCAAACAATTGATTCCAAGCTCATTCAAAGCCTTGTCAAGTTCCATTTTAACTATCAGCTCGTTGTACTGAATCCTAAACAGAACACACTTAGTCATTTTTGTTTATGTAGATGAGCATAATTTTTAATCAAGTGTTTTGCTCTGTTCCTAAAAATGTTGTCTTCTTCTATTTTTTGGATGATTACTCTAAAATTTTTGCCTATAATGTATTTATTTGTAGTTGTAAGTATTATGTCCTATTCCTAATAAGTTCATTATCAAAGTGCTGTCTTTTTTTGTTGCTCTCTTAATTTTTGCCATAATATGTTGATTTGCATTTGTTTCTGCTAGAAAATCACTGTGAAAACTGAAAACATCTTGATATGTTGAATCTCACCAAATTCCAAAACATTTTCAACAAAACCTTGTTTGGCCCGATACCCTCGATATTCGTATGTTGTAGTTTCACCTCATCATCAAACCCCATTGCTCACCCTTCATCCTCGCCAGCTGTCGCCATCTTTTGGGACCTCTATAACAAGCCCCCCAAGACCTCCCCGCCTTTCGATGCCGCCATTCGGCTAAAAAAAGCAGTACAAAAATTCGGGTTCGTCAAGTACATGATTGCTTACGCCAATCGACACTCATTTACCTACGTACCTCCATTAATTTGTGACCAAAGAATAGAGAGAAAAACCCTGAACGAGCTCGAGAAAATAGGCGCCATCAAGCCATTCGGACCCTACACGTGCGGCGTCTGCGGCAGAAAGTTCTTCAAAAACGAAAGACTCATAAACCATTTCAAGGACATTCACGAACTCGAGGAAGCAAAACGTGTGAACCAGATCGAGTCCGCACGTGGCAAGAAAAGGGTTTGGTTAGTTGCCAAATACGCCATGAAGATGAAGAAGTACAAAAGGGCTGTCAGTGATGTGTCGACTCCGAAAAGTGGGTATGGGCAGGCGGACGAGGTTAAACGGGCTGGATTTTGGGTCCGGGAGGTTTAGAACTTGCCTCAAGCTGTTGATGTAGCACTGAGAAATCACATGGTGGAGCTTATGGATCAGAGGGTGATGGATTTTCTGGTTCTTGTTTCGGATGACTCGGATTTTGAGGGGGTTTTGAAGGAGGCGAGGGATAGGTGTTTAAAGACTGTTGTCGTGGGTGATGTCAGGGAGGGGTGTTTAAAGAGGACTGCCGATAGCTTGTTTTCTTGGGAGGAGATCTTGATTGGGAAGGCGAGGAAGCAAGCGGTCTCAGTTGTGGCGAAGTGGAAGGATATTAGCGTTTTGCGAGGGTTAGAGTGAACATACAATCCGGAGAGGGAGAAAAGATCGTATGTTGAGGAGATCGAGAACCGAAGCGCATGATGAGTTGAGCTCGGGCTTGGGCTCGGGCTCCGGCTCAGTATTAGGGGAAGGGGGTGATTGGTGGGAAATGGAGTCTGAGTGGTGGTGGTGGTGGTGGTGGTGGTGGTGGTGATGATGATGATGAGATTATTGAACTGTGAGTTATTAGAAGGGATGTGATATTTTTGGATAATTTTACCAAAATGGAAAATAGAGAAGAAGGAAAAAAAGAATTGGAGTTTTTTTCTTTTCTTGGCGAAACTATGGGAAAAAAAAAACTCGATGTCTTTGGAAATTGTGTGGTTTTTCGATGGATTTTTTATGTTGTGTGTTTTGTGATTCTATAAGATGGAACTGTTTGTCTGGACGAGCTGGGGTGTTCGATGTTCGACCATTGTCAAGCAAGCTTTTGCTCTCGATCGTGACTTGACATCGGCGCGTAAAGGTTGTTTTTTTTTTTATTCACTATTTGCTATTTGCTATTATAGAAATACAGCTTATGAGTTATGATCTGATGGAAAAAAAAGTAGCTATACGTGCATTGTCTTCAGAAATCTTTACCTTGTGGTAAATTATAAATTGGCTATCTTTCTATTTGACTTTGATCATCTACGGTTTAGCTCAGACAGATTTCGAATGGTCCGTTACAGAAAGAACTATACGGTGTGCAAAAGATTCCGTTTTGTTTGTAAAATTATAAAAAAAAAAAATGTATGTTTAATTTATTTATTTGGTAGCCAGCCACGGTATTCGGAGTTTTGTCCCGATTAATCCGTTGGTCGACCCGGGTCGCACACCTGGTGGTGGCGGGTGAGTCTTCCTACAAGGATTTTCTGCATCCACAAGGATTTGAACCCGAGACCTTGCTTAAGCGGCATCAAGCTGCTTACCACTTGAGCAATTCCTATTGGTAATGTATATGTTTAATTTTACCCATATGTATCAACTTCTCTACCTTTGGTGAAAAAAGAAACATCGAAAGATTTTATGACACATTCTTGCATATTGGATAAAATAAAACTGAAAGTCCCATTACGGTTTAATCACTTTTTTTAAAGAAAAAAAGAAATTTATTACATGAAACCGGTAATAACATGAACATGAACCTGATATCATCACATGAACGTGAACCATGACCGTTACCTCATCTGCCAGCATAAAAATGCCGGACACCATGTGCACACTCTAGTGGGCAGACTAAGGCCACTAGAACCCAGAATGGACCGACGACCAGTCCGAGCGGATACTGATAATACATACCTCAAACATGGTAGAGTAATTATAATCAATGTAGTACTTAGTCTGAGTCCCCACCTGAACTGCTGAAAATGAAGGTAGTGTTGATGCCTGATCAAACTGAAAAATAATATAAACAATTACTAAGGACTATGCTCAGACTGATAAATTAACCGATTAATTATGTTAAGATGCTCTATTAGACTTAACATGATATTCGGACTTAATCGGTATAACTGGAACTGATTAAGTACGGAACTGAACTGATATGAATTTACTGGACTGAACTGGACCGGTTCAACCCTTTTTTCATGATTCAGTCCCGGTTCTTGATTTCAGTACCATTTTTTATACTTAAAATGGCATCATCATTTACATGACATACCATTTTATCATATTATAATTTTTTAATTTATATCAGAACTATTTTTTAGTTAAGTTAGTTTAAATAATTTTATTGATTTGAATTAATATTAATAGGTAATTGTATTTTAATTATAAAGATAAATAAAATTATTTATTTATTTTGTATGTATACTATGGATATGAAATTGAAACTCATCAAAAATGATTAATTTGATATATTATATATAAAAATGTTAAAAAATAAAAATCTATTAAATTTTAAATATATTTATAATTTAAGTTAGTAAATTTTTTTTTTATTTTTAAAAAAAAATGAGGAAAAAAGAAATAATTGAAAAAAAAAATATAATCTATAAACCAGGTCTAGAATAGGAAATGATATATAAATATAATTAGTGTTCTTAATAAGTATCATAAATATCCAGTATATTTATAGATCTTTCAAACTTAATTACTATTAAATTGATTAATCAAATTTTTGTACCACTTAATTAATTAATCAAATTAATATCAAGATTTCATTATATTGTGAAAGGATGACAATATGGCATAAGAATTAAAAACGAGAAAGTGAACAACACAAGATTTACGTGGTTCGGCAATGTGCCTACGTCCACGGCGGCGGAGCAATATTCTTTACATTATTAAAATCTCAATACATCAATACACCATGTATTTATATTATAACCTTGCAAGGTATAAATTTACTTAAATACCCCGTACTGTACCGCGGGGCCTCTGCCCCCGCACCCCCGGCCCAACTAATTGACCTAACCAACAGGGGCTGATGCCTGCTCGCTCCGCTCCGCTTGTTTCTTCCACTTTGGTCGTCTGTATCACCTTCTCCACATAACCCTTCTGAGATAACCACAGCTTCTTTGATCCTCTATCCTTGTGAATCTCCATCCCAAGAATCTTCTTCGCAGCCCCCAAATCCTTCATCTCAAATTCCTGACTCAAAAGGCTTTTCAGATCAATAATATCATGCAAGCAACTTCTCTGTAGGCACATTGCCGAACCAACACAAGATTTATGTGGGCACATTGCCGAACCACGTAAATCTTGTGTTGTTTACTTTCTCGTTTTTAATTCGTATGTCATATTATCATCTCATCTTTTCACAACAACTTGTCTTTTTTTTTTCCTCCTCGAAACGATAGAGAAATATTAACTTGTCAACACTCATATTTGTGAATACTTAAAATATAGCTACAATCAAATATGTTTGTGTGTTTTTTCCTTTTTCCTTTTTTGTTTTATTAATTTTGGCTAGCTTGTACTTAATTGGTAGTGCACATCGATTCACCACACACACTGTCAAAATAAAGGAGAAAGATTAGTGTCAATAATTGAAGGCATATATAAAACTTACCTAAGGAAACTTTATAGGAATATATTGGTAAAATGTCTCTTCAATTCCCTTCCCACAGTAGGTATGATTATTCTAAGTGCATAACTACAAAATAAAAATAAAAAATAAAAACAAAACAGTGTTAAAAAATTATCACATTTATAATTATTATTATTATTATTATTATTATTATTATTATTTTTCTTTTTATTTTGGTGTCAATAATAATGATTATTATTTTTTTTTTTATTTTGGTGTCACTACTAATTATGTCCCTAATATGCACTTCCCTTTCACCCATTCTTTATAGGGTGCAGTGGTTTCTTGTCAATGAACTCGACAGAATAAATTGAGTTATTAATAACATTTTTTTTATTATTTTTAATTTATTTAATTACATGATTTTTCTAATAATTCTTATTAATTTGTTGTCTTAATTGGGTTTGTATATAAATATTTTCTCTAATCCAAACTTTTGCTATAAAAATAAAAAATAAAAATCAGTCTTAATCAACCCCACCCATTTAGTGCACAATATTTGTGCAAAATCTAGTGAAAAAATAGTACACAATTTGACCCTATGACAACTCTAAAGCATCTAGCTAGCTAGAATGATCAACACCAAAAATAATGGTAACATTAAATTAAACAAATTAAAAAAAAAAAAAATGTCTTTCACATATGGGTTTTTTTTCCCCCTATTTATACTTGAGGACTTGTGCTTTGAACCCCCACACATCAACTGCAAACTAATACATTTAATTATAATTAAAAAAAAAAAAAAAT
>CACSLK010027832.1:8142468-8154968 GCA_902706635.1 Striga hermonthica
TTTTTTATTGTTTGTTTGGGGTTTAATTTTGGGTGATGATGAACATGTGTGATTGGGTGTGATGGAGAGAATATATATATATATATACAAGAAGTTTTTTTGGTGGTCAATGGAGTGTAGGGAATTACATAAATGCTTGAAAAAAAAGAAGTAGATAATTATTATATAGAGTGTTGAATTATTTGGCTATGTGAAAAATTAATTTTATTTGGGGAGTTTGAACATGTCAAACAATTTTTTGGAGGGATTTTCAAATTGCTGTGTAAGCTAAAAAAAGATTCTTCATTGGCTGCCATGCGGTCCCTAGTCCTAGTGCTCTATATTGGGGTTTTAGTGAATATTCTTCTTAAGTAATTATGAATTTGTTTGGCAATTAACTAATGAAGAAGTTTGGATAATTGATTGTATTAGCAGATAGAGTATTGTATTATTTAGTTTGATTATTTGATTGAATTAGTTGTTATGCGTTGTATCGACAGATAGAGTATTGTATTACTTGGTTTGACTATCTGATTGAATTAGTTATAATGCGTTGTATCGGCAAATAAAGTATTGTATTACCTGGTTTGACTATCTGATTGAATTAGTTCTTATGTGTTCGGTACAATAAGCTAACCAAACGAGCTTATCACCGAACAAGCTAATTAATAAGATTTGGTTAGCCAGACCTTTAATCTGAGGCCCAATCTACTAATAAACAAACGAGTCCTACATTTTTTTTATTTTTATTTATTTTTTAACGTCCTAGACGGATTTGGGGTATACAATTTCGTTCTATCCATAGTAGGCTCGAATTAATATCTCCACCAACTTATGTGACATGATATATATTAACATACCATACATTGTGAATATGTGATTGAAAAAACCACGAAATGTTGACATGTGGCAAATCTGACACGTCTTAATATACTTTTTCTGGATACGGTTTTGCTATGAAGTCATCCATACTTATTTACAAATAGTGTATTAACACTATTAAGTGGTGAATGACTTCATAATAAAACCACCCGATAGCTCCATCCGATTCATAGAACACATTAACTAAGTTGCCTTTTGTTCTTTGATTTTCAGCCATAATTGAAAAAACATGGAATTTCTAACTGCAAATTACACTAATTAAGATCATTACTTTTGTTACACATATGAGAAATAGGAAGTAAATTAGATGTGGTTTGAATATGACCACCACTCAATAATTCTAAACGTTGGCAAAGCACAATTAGGAAAAGATCTACTAATTTTATAATCTTTTCATTGTCAAACATTAAATGTGATGCTTATATTAAACAGCCTAGCTAAATTGTGCGGTCAAGCTCGTGCGTTATATATGTCTTAATACATATGGACATAATTTATAAAATTGCTAAGTACTGACAAAAGAGGATTTATAATGATCTCTCTAGATTCAGTGTATTTTAGTTTATATATAAAATAAAATGACTCGCAGATGTTAAATAAAAAAATCCATCTTGTCCTTTTTCTTTATTTCTAATGGTTTGTGCATTAAATGTTTGGATAATGGCTGAGATTTCATTTCATTGTGGTAATAAAAGTTAGCAATAATTCTAAAGAGTCAACAGTTGGCTCTATTTCGGAGCCAACAACCAATGAGATAATTCCATGTCGGCTGTCCCACAATACTTTAATGTGGGACAGCCCCACATGGAATTGTCCAATTGATTGTTGGCTCCATAACGGAGTCAACTGTTAGCTCCTTAGCATTACTGTGAAAGTTAGATATCATATACAGTGTTTTGAGATCTATGAAGCAAAATATTCATCCGACACTTGAATTCATATCATGTGTTAGATTGGTGATTATTAATGGGTTTGATCACATTATTCCTTTTGTTGTTAAAAAATTACTAGTACAGAGCGCGTGTGATACACGAAGTGCACAATTTTAAGGCCATTTATCAGCCTTATAATTATATAATGAATAATGAAAAATATACGGGATATATATAGTACGTGACCTGTGCGAGACACGAGATATATTTATTTGAGGATTATTATACTATAAGATGCAATATTCAATAAAAGTTTTACAATACACGAAAATAAATATAAATAATGCAAATATCTAAATACATACACGATATGTAGAATAAATAAACCAAATTGCAAATATGAAAATATAATTAAAAAAAATTGAAAATATATATTCACTAAACATGTACAAAAATATCTACATACATACACGAGAATAAAAAAAAAAATATACGTTTCAAATTTCGAAATTCAAACAAAAATTCAAATAATTTAGCTTACAATTTTATCATGCAGAACCAACTCGAGATATGATTTGTATGTGTTGCCCCAGTCTTGGGAAAACATTTTCACAATTTGAACTTTGAGCATAGGTCTATTAGACCTATTGATTTGTTTGATTAACTCAAATCCTTAATTCATTGTTTTGAATAAAAGACTGATTGGAAATATTTTTTGTTCGCAGGAGGTTGACATTGAGGAAGATGATAGCTCGATATTTTGAGATTCGTAATTTAAATGGGTAGATTAGATATATATTCATGTTAATATTTTTATTAGAAAATCTGAATCTGAATATACAGAAATCGGTTTGAACAAAATCAGAACATATTTCCATATAATTAGATAATAAATTAGATAATAAATAAAGTCTTTTTTATTTTAGTTAAGATTTTACGTACTTTTTTTTTTTTACTTATCGGATGTTATGTGGGATATGATACAAATACAATTAGAGGATTGAACAAAATCATAATAGATTTCCATACAATTAGATAATATGAAGGAATTAGATAAGGAAAAGAAGGAATTATATAAGGAATTTTGAATCTGCCTTTTTTTTTAGTATAGATAGACTTTACGTTCAAATTTTTACTTCACCGATTTTATGGGATTTGTTTTGACAAAATCGATGTTAATACGGAATAAGACAAATAGATAAAACCTTTTTTTATTTTAGTAAAGATTTTACTTCTTTTTTTTTTTACTTATCAGATGTTATGAAATTTTTTTTCTTAAACTGATTTTATGGGATATATGACAAATAAATAAAATAATTAAATAAAATTCTGGATAAAAATAGCAATGCATTAATTACGTTGACTTTTCAACCTACTAAATTTGCTAAATAGGATACCTTATTATATAAGTATAGATTATTAGATACAAATTGAGTTTATTTTAGTATACTAAACTTGACTTAAATTAAATCTAAGTGAATATATATGGATTTACTATGAATTCAAATAAAGTATATCATTCCGTTTTAGTATAGGACCATCGAATATATTGCATGATATATAGTCATCTACAATTCTTCACAACATATGTGTTGTTATATGAAATTTAACAACTTTGATTAATGAGATTAAAAGGATTAAAAGTTGTAACTTAGCAGAATTCTTATTATCTTTAAGTCGGATTCAAGTACAGAAGTCGGTTATCTGTGGAACCGAGTTGTTTTATATGTGAATTTAATGCATTCCGAAAAGATCCTCGTACATGAATTAATGTTGCTATTTATAGTAATTCCAAGCTTGTTATTCGAGATTGGTTCGACGACATTTAATGCGAATGGACAACATAGGGGTGGCTAGCCCGCAGTTATCCCCACAAGTAATGACGAAGGTATGGGCAGCTGATTGACAGGCTTCCCGTTTCTTGTAATCCGTCTCTATCTCGGTTCTTCATGGAGGTCGGTGTTCGTCTCGTTGATTAAGTCGGTTCTCTTCTCGGTTTACGCCGAGTTTCACCAAGTTAGATTTTTTTCTTATAATCCTTTTTGCCCAGGCGGGTTTATGACAAATCTTATACGTGGCTTCTTTTGATTGGTTTAATCAAGTCGGTTGTCAACTATATGTATTGATACATTCCTAAAACAAATACACTCTATCTTAAAATGTGTTAATACATCAATTTATAAATGACTTTATAGTCATCCACTACTCCACATAATTCGTAGTTTCATATCGAGATCTTTTATGATTTAACATCAGTTTCCACATTACTGTCGGTCGACGTGCAAACCTAATCTCACATGGTTCTTAGTCCAATATATAAGTTTGATGGATTACTTATTCTATTGTCAATTAGTTTTAGAATAAACTCCATTTGGGTTTGTATATTGGTTTGAAAGGAGAATTGGACTTGAGTTGTTGGTCCTAAAAATCTATATATATATATAATTGGTAGCTAATCATTAAATAAAATCCCATAAATAAATCATAACTAATAAAACCTCATTTATTCCCTCCAAAAGAATTTACAAAATTTGTTATTCATATTTTGCCTTTCACATTAATACACCCATATTAAGTGTAATCATGTAAAAAAAAAATTAATAGCATTAACTATTATATAATATAATAGCAAAAAATAGCATTAACTACTATAATAATAATAATAATAATAATAATAATAATAATAATAATAATAATAATAATAATAATAATAATAATAATCCTCCCTATATATAATTCCCAAATGCGCTGAGCCTACGTGGTTGCTTCTGGTGCTTCGGAATCCTATTTGGCGAATAATCATGCTTCGTAATTAGGTTTGGATAAATAATATTGATATATTAATAATTAATAATTTAGGTTCGGGTATTCCATAAATATTATTTAGCTAACTTAGGTATTTTAATATCTTTGTTACTAATATAACCCTTTAATTCTTTGTAATTTTATATAGTGAGGCACTAAGTGACTAATATATCTTTGAATTTTGATTTGTTTCCTTCAATAAGATATTGAATTATAAATGTATTTTAAAAGTTGATAACTTTTGTATTTCTTATCGATTTTACATATATAATATATCAAATTAATCATCTTTTGATTATCTTCAATTTGACATCCATATTGTATATATGAAATAAATAAATTATATTTATCTTAATAATAATAAAAAATAATAATATTTATTAAAATTCATTAGAAAAATAAAATTATTTCTCAATTGATATATTTATATGTAATGTAGTTATATATTGTAAGTTAAAAAAATTAGTATAATATAACACAAGTAAGTTGCACAAATAAAAAGTGTCATAATAAATATATAATAATATATATATTCTTATAAAAGGTATTTAAATTTTCAAACTACTTTTCTCATTAATTTTAGATTTTAAGAAAAAAATAAAAATTAGCAAGCACCCGTGTAATACACGGGTGTTGTACTAGTAACAACAATAATAATAATAATAATATCTTGAAACAATAAAATTGTTTACATTTATGTAATTTATATTTAGTGTGAAATATTATGAGTTGGTCATAGCATTAACTATTATATAATATAATAGCAAAAAAAATACATGATTATACTTAAGAGGGTGTATTTATATATATATAATTACTGGTTCTTCTGTATTTAATTAAACCTCATAAATTATTCATAGGTGGCATTTTCCCGCCAATTTCCGTTACTTTTCATTTATTTTCATTTTTTATTTTCTTTATTAAAAACAACTAAATTTTCTTGAAAACTTTATTGTTTTAAAAATGGCAACCAATTAATTCTGCAATTATAAGAGTTAATAAAAATGAAAATGTTTCCATATTTTTTTAAACATATTAATTACTCTCAACAATTGTCATTAATCATTTTTTTAATCGCAATTGTTTTTTCTATGCATAGTAAATTGAATGAAATTGACGAAAACAAATAAAAAATTAAATATCAACAAATACAACCAACCAAAAAAAATTAAAATAAAATAAAAAATCAGATGCTCCATCTCCGGTCAATTCATGTAAAAATAACAAAATTAAAGATCAATTAAAATAATTAATTATAATTATCAAATTACAATTCCAAAAGTTGAGATAATTACTGTTTCGAAATTATCTAAATATAAGGTAGAAATCTGAAAGTAAAAAAAGATGAGGGAATCCAAAATTTTAAAAAATTCTTTATATAATTTCCAAGCATCAGCATCCCATATTTTTTTCTCAAATCATTACTCTAATAATAATTAAATATTAAATATCTCATATTTTTTGCAAATCTCATCACTCATAAAAATAAATGTTATTTATGGCAGGTCAAATCAACTATGCCATATTCTTTTCTCATTTCATAACTGTAATAAAAACTAAATATTAAATATTTCATATTTTTTGCAAATCTCATTACCCTAAAAAAATCTATATATGTATATAATTGTTGGCTCGTGATCATTTAATAAAACCTATTAAATTATGTCTATGTGGCAATATAATTCTTTTCCTCTAAAAATCGTTATTTTTTATTTATTTAACCTCTCATTTAATTGTTACATAATCAACACACTAATCACTTCAAAATTACAAAATCGTTTTAAATTTTCTATTTACTTACAGTTGACCATATAATGTGTTCACTATTTAACTTGAATAGATGTTATTGTTGTGGTTACATTTAAATTAATTTCTTTTGAAAAATAAAATACGTATTTGAAATTCCTAAATAAATAATAAATAATTCACAAAAAAGATACATACAAAAATATACATTACATCCAATATGATAAACTTAATTTTAAAAAAATAAATATTTCAGTTCATTTAATTGTAAATTTAGCAAAAATCATTAACTATTATATGCATACAAATAACTCACAATACTTTATTTATATATGTGCAAGTGCACAGGTCGAATACTAGTTAGTATAAGAGCTAAAATGGAACTCAGTTGCGATGTGGATAATGTGGCATGTTCCCCGTGGAGTTGGTAGCGGGCCGATGGATATGTGTGCTCGTGTGTCGAAAGTTTCCTGGTGAAAAAAGTGGTCAGGCGGCATGTTTCAACGGCGGTACAAGATGATCGGATCATATGAATTTTGTTCAAAGGGAGGCCCAAGTATGTGGTCTTGTGTTTGAGGGGAGGTTTGTTGGGTGTGCAAATCCAATTCCACATCGAAAACTTAAAGGTTCCAAGTCTAATTTCTTCTATTGTCAATTAGTTTAAAAATGAAACTCTATTTGAACTTGTATATTGGACTTGATAGATAACTGAATTTGAGTTGTTGCTCCTAACAATTACATGGCTAACCAAAATTATAAATATTGTGGGACAATATTATGGATAGGAAGATGCAAAATGAATGCACATTGGTTTTCAATCAAGAAATTAGCATGCATATGTTAGACTGCTACAATTATATCCACCAAATGATACATTGTTAAAATGAATTTCAACTTGATATATTTATTTATTGTTGATATGGCTCATATATTGATAAAAGAATGGGGCAGGCTGATGCCTGCAAGCGTAACAGAGCGAACGTAGCGAGGGAAGCGGAGAGACCGAGCGAAGTGAGCGGAGTGGACGTAGGCATATTGCCGAACCACGTAAATCTTGTGTTGTTTTACTTTCTCGTTTTTGAATTCGTATGCTATATTATCATCTACTCTCTAACATTTATCTATATACTATCCTATCTTAGTGACCCCCAATGGGGACAAACCACTTATATTGATCATACTATAAATACTACACTCAATGCATAATTATAAGCAACTGTTACTTCATTCTGTATATAAATTAATCAATTTTTTAGCTTGCATGATATATTACCACACTCTATTTTTAACAAATACCAAAATTTAAACAGAGAATGAAAATTGAAATCCGTATAAATTAAGGCAAACAGAGCTGACCTTTTAATTAGAATTAGAGTCAACGCTTGCCCCATTTAAGTCCACGTAAATGGAGAATTCGTAAAGCAAACACGTTTTAAGCACACGACAGATTATATATTTTAGGAAAATGCTACCTGTTATCGAACTATTTCGTCGGGATCTGTAACCGTTAGATTGTAATATAACCGTCGTGGATAGGTGATTTAACGGTTACAAACTCCGACGGAATGATTCTGTAACGGGACCATAGAATCTCCCACATTTTAATTATGCAAAAAGAACAAAAAAATCACAATTCACAACCCCAACAAGAAAAAGCCAAATAAAAGACTAATTAATGTTTCCCAAAAGTACTTAAAATGTATTTATGTAAAAACAAAACACATAAAATGTATTTTGTAAAAAGAAAACCATAAATGTTTCCATAATTCGTCACACGTTAAATTTGTCATTATTTACGTTTTCTTGATTTGTAGTTTGACTTTGAGGACGATAGTTTTGTCTTAACATTTTTAAACAATTGTCCAAAAATTCTATGGAATTATTGGATAGTTTTTTTTATGGAGTTATCGATCACTTAATGTAATGACATACGTCCAAAGTGTATTTACTGTAGGACACGTGTCAATACACTATTTGTGAATAATTGTGGATTGCTCCATAAGTCGAGTCATCATCCGATGATTCTATAGTAAAACTGCAATTTGTCTGATTGACATTGCGATATCGGACATTATTTTTTTTCATTCATTTATAGAGAAAAATACTCCTGCGTACATGTAATTAGTTTCAAGGAGGAATATACAAATTACAAAATGAATCAACGACTATGTTATAATGATTCCAAAATAATAAGAACATTAAATATAATTTTTGTGAGTGCATTTGATAATATTGATTAATTATATACATATATATGAGATGATTAATTAATAATCCAACTCCTCTATCGTTTAGGGAAAAAAAAAATTAATAATCCAGTTGATTTGTGTGTTATTCACTTAATTTGAACAGTGATTAGGATAGTTAAGCCAAGACCCGGATCCAAGTCAAACTCTGGAACCAAATCAAATTTGACCAGATCCAACCCGGCTTTGGCCCATCTGCTTAATTAATGATCAACGTGTTGAAGCCCAAAAAAAAAAAAAAAAAAAAAAAACATGCCGTCATGAAAATCGATGAAAAGTAAAAGGATTACACATTAGTAGCGGTCAAGGTCGGGCTCGGGTTTGAAAAGTTCGGGTCGTGGGTGACCAAGTCATGGGTCGCACCATCACTCAATATATCCTACTAATAAAGAACAAGAATTGTGCTTCAAATTATTATTTGTATTTGTATCTTACAAATAATAATAATAATAATAATAATAATAATAATAATAATAATAATAATAATAATAATAATTTAATTATCACGAATTTTTGTGTGAGTCAACCTAATATTATGTGGATCATACATTTTTTTGGTAATACATAT
The DNA here is from genome assembly GCA_902706635.1 of Striga hermonthica. Lineage (NCBI taxonomy): Eukaryota > Viridiplantae > Streptophyta > Magnoliopsida > Lamiales > Orobanchaceae > Striga > Striga hermonthica. The sequence goes on from CACSLK010027832.1 coordinate 8,151,567, forward strand.
TTATATTCAGAAATGTCATGTTTTTGTGTATTTTGCTTTTAGAGTATGTCACTCGTGTATGAAAATATGCATATCTGTTGAGAAAATATTACTGTCTAATTGTTAGACATGACATATTGTTTAACTCTTATTCGATGTCCCCTAATTGTTCTCCTTTTAAGAACTTTGTTAAATATAATTAATAATGCCATTCTTATATTCACTACAAAAAAAAAAATAAAAAAAAAAAATGACCATACTCCGACGCTTAAATATTTCAATAAAAAATTAAATTATATTGCAATAGTACTATAACTTCCTTCTGAAAATCGCGATTGACATTTCAACAAAAATCAACACTAAAATATTACGTTGGAATATGCAGTTTCATTGTAATTCTTTTTCCTTTTTTTTTTGCTTATATTTCAGCATTTGCTAAAATTACTATTAGAATCGTCAAAATCTAACAAATTTTTTCATGAAAAACTCATTTGAACGAAATATCCGCGTTGAGATTTCCATTCAAATGCATTGTAAAATTCCCACGAGAGTAATAGCATTGGAACATACACTGGAATTGTCACGAACATATTTTCATAGAAATTTTTCCTTTCGAATTTTGTATAAGATTCTTTCTTTTGTACTATATTGTACAAATTGTATTAAATATATTTAGGTGATGCGTTTTAATTGCAAATGTCTACTATGAATATTTTACCTTTCAAGATATTAGGTCAAGCGTAATAAATCATACAATCAATATCCGAAAAAATTGTAACTGAGGGATAGAGAGAATAATAATTCCAATCAATAACATTTCAACCGAAATAACTAATAAGCTACAAAGGTTTGCCCTGTGTAGTTTGTTATTTGTAATAACTGCTACACAAAACCATTTCGTCGGGTTTTGTAACTGTTAGATCAACTATCCCGACAGTTACATGATAATTTAACGGTTACAAATCCGACGGAGTGATATCGTAACGAGACCGTAGCATTTCCCACAAATAACAAACTATACAGGGCAAACCTTCAATTAGCCAAACTTATTTTCATTTTAATATCAAATTACATGCATTTTTTCAAGTATAGCTCGGGTTTGAAAAACATTAATTCATACTTAGTCAACATAAGAAGTTTTCACTCGTTCGCATAGTACTCGTGAATGGTAGAGGTGACCTAAAATGGCGTTCTCTTAATTTCGTCAAAACCAAAAGTCTTATTTTGACCCTTTGAGATTGACATATTGAATAAAATAAATACATTTTATCTCACAAATTAATTCAATACACAAAAGCATATACTCTCCTAGGTATCCAACAAATGGCCGGTGGTAAATATTGTTTGATTTTATTCTTTACTAAAAAACATATTAAATTTGAATTTTTTAACTTTTATTATTTTTGTAAAATTACTATAAGCATTTGTGAAAGATATGCATATTTTATGACACACTTCGATTAAAGTATCCCTCCCTTTATATTAATTCAATACGTGTTGAGCTTAGGTGGCAGGTTCTCACGCTTCGGATGCTGACATGGTGAAAGTCTATGCTTCGGTGATGTAATTTTTATATTATTTTTGCTCTGGAGTTAGGTTTGTATTAGACATAAATAACTTTACAAATATATATTCATTTAACTCAACACCCATGTTGACATGGGTATTAATACTAGTTATATTTGATACTATAATTATATGTTATTATTCGTAAAATTAAATATGGTTGATTGACCCGTCTGATTGTTGAATCTTCTCACAATAGATTTCGCAATGCAATAATTTATACCGAATTTTATCCATAAAAAAAATGTACAAACTTAAAAGTATAATTGCAATCAACTTGAAGTTGGACTCAATTAATAAGCATGAAGGGACAAAAATATTGAGATGGTTTAACTACAAAATTTTTCTTTAGCAATCAAAGTATTTAGCAAAGGCTATGGCAAATTGCTAATGTAAAAATTTGGACATGCTTATTCAAACTCGACCAGATCAAGCTACGCATGAGGTGGTGTTAAAATCTTGATTAAATGGGCTCCTAAGAACGAGTCTGACCTTTTGGCCCAATCCAAATTCTAGTTGTAAATAGGGAAATTTTTACTTATCCTACATGAAATTGAAAAATTTGTAAATCTACCATTCATCAATAAATAATTGTGTTTTTACCTAATTATCAAAATTTAATTACATTAATACCTAAAAATCAGTTACCTAAAAGTGGGCTCATAATTTTCAGTTTCCAAACAAAATTAAGTTACCTAAAATTCAGTTATATTTAACTAACTCCATTAAATTATTTACGTTATTAATAGAGAGAGATAAAAAACATGTAATGTAATTCACGCAGTTGTCCAGGTAAGTATATGTTGCGTTTATGTTAGTATATATATGTTACAATGAAAAATATATATTTCCTATAAAAAATTATGTCTTTTTTTTAAGCATAAAGATATATATAGTTTATAAACATATTATAACATGTTATATTCCATATACAAAAAAAAAAAAAAAAAAAAAAATCTTCTAATATATACACACAACATATACTGACCCGTTTACAAAACGATCTTCTAATATACTGAACATATACTCACTATACACACCACATATATTGTCTTACAAAAAATTCTTCTAATATACTGAACATATACTCCTCATACACACCACATATACTGTTTTTCTATACACGCAACATATATTGCTGTGAACATATATTGCATGCCTATACACAACATATACTACCGTGAATATATACTGTACATATACTGTAAATATACTATACATACACTAAGAAATAGATCAAGGGTAAGGTTCTCAACCAAGTCCTTCACCAAGCCCAATCGACAAATCTAGGGTAGAACTGAAGCCATTGAGACGCCTTGTCCCAGATTCTTCGAACTCAAACGACTCGTCTTCAGTTTCAACCCCACACCCCATACCTTTCACTTGTATTTCTCTATCTGGCTCTTTCTCGCCCAGAGTTTAACCATTTTACTCGTTTATAGCCTCAAATGGTGCTCGGTTCATGACCACGGCCCGAGCTCGGTCGGGAAGGATGGTGCGAGTCGGTGCCTTCCATCAGCGAAAAGCCCCAACGAATTTTTTTTTTTTTTTAACAATAATTCCAATGATTTTGCTTGTTGATGTTGGAGGTGTTGTAAGTATTTTTACCGGAGTAGAATCGAAAGATTCAACACCGGGTCGTATCGCAAGGAAGGTTAGCCGGATTCAATTGCACGATTATTCAATCACGAAAAAGAGAAGAAAAATTCCTAAACACTCTATTCGAATTGGTTTGGTTTTAATTATCAACTAAGAAACTGAGCTAATGAAAAGCAATTAAAATAGCAGAGATATTCACGCAATGATTAAAGAGCTAGGGAATCGGGGATAATTGCTTCGGTCTACCACAACTACCGG
>CACSLK010027832.1:8208008-8222095 GCA_902706635.1 Striga hermonthica
CAAATGATTGTCCACGACATTCTGATGAACTGTAATGTAGCTCGTTTAATGTACTGTGAACTTGATAAGAGAATACAAGAACTATCATACCCTCGAATGAATTTCTTTGCGTTTGTGAGAACGGTGGCCGCCAAGATGATGGATAATGCAACATATACAGGAAATATATTGAATACAAAAGCGGATAATGATTCTTCATTTCCTATGGAGGGTTATATTACATCAGATATCACCCTGGGGCATTCATTTTAAGATAAAAGTGTTTTGCAGAAGCTAATGTGTATGTTGTTGTGATCTATAAGGATCTCGTTATGTACAAGTTATGAATTCAATAACAAACATAAACCTAAGCAGCGGATCTAAAGATTTGACGTAGAAAATTTACGGCTTAAATTTTCTAAATCTGGCAGATTCGGGATGACCGATATTAGCATACGAGGATGTCGGGAACACGATCCGGTGGTGGGGGTCGTGTCGCATCGGATCGACTAGTGTCGCGGGTCGGTGCGCCGGTCGTGTCGCTCAGGCTGGCCGGGTCACGGCGGCGATCGACGACGGTTGTCGGGTCGGCGGACCGCGGCTTCGGGTCGCGACTCGTCGGCTCCGGTTGATCATGATGTCTCAATTACCTCGGGATCTTCTACTGCATTACTCAAACACCTCTTCAACTTGTATCGGTGGAGCAAAAAGAAGAACATAAAGCTCGAACAGAAAACTGAGAGAGATGGAGAGAGGTGCGCTTGAATAATATATCTCGTAGAAGAATTCTGATCTCTTCTTTTCTTTTCCATGAGCCTAGTGATATATATATAGAGCTACAATAGTGACCTTTATAAGATTAGGAATAAGACTTTTTAAGTAATGGACTAACTGTGGGCCTGATCCACTCTTCCAATTACTTATATAATATTATGGGCAAATAACATAATATCATGCACTGCCTTTTCCTAGCCCAATGACCGCGCGTCGTCTCACGACAAATTTATATTATAGAATTTCCTCAACTAACCCTACAAACTAGTAGTAGTAGCGAGCAAGGGTCGATCCCACATGGAGTAAGTATAAACTGTGATTTTATTATATTAATTAGATTAAAATAAAAAATGGGGGGATTTTGATTTAGAACGAAACTACTAGCAAAATGAGAAATTAAACTAAAACTAGAGAGGGATGATTTAGATGCAAAAGATAATGAAATCAAAAATAAATAATTAATATAGTGAAAATGAGAGTGAGATCGATCCTAGGTCGGTCTACACTCTCAAATAACTAGCCCAATTAATGCATTTATCAAGTCTCACTCGTCTTCTAAAACTACCGGTCCAAGATAGCAATAAGCTCTGCTACCCGAATTCTCCATTAATTATACTTAATCGAAATAGGCTCTTCAATTAATTCTATATAGCGAATAACTCAGAATAAGCTCTCCTAATTTAATCCACTAGTTGTATTAGAATCTAGGAAAATAGACTGATCTAAGCCACAAACACACAAGCTCGGTTTATGTAACTTATGTTGTGTTATCCATAATAATGCATGACTATTAGTTGCTACAAGTGAATTAAGAACAACGACAATTACGGATCGAAGCCTCAAATCTAGCAATTAACATGTAATTCCTAACTTAGGTGATCAAGCTAAATTAAAAATCACACATTATGACATGAAACTAGAATAACACAATCAATTTTATACGACGAGTAAAATAAAATAAAATTGCATTAATCGAACATAGTCATCGAGGGTTCAACGTCCCTAGAATCGAAATAAGTGTTTAGCTACACATAGCTAAATAATAAACACAAAATTAATAATCCATAGTTTTCAATCCAAATGAAGAAAAGCAATAATAATTAAACTCTTGTTCAAAGTAATTCCCCGGCTGAATCTTCACGGGAAAATAAGTCTTCCCCTTAATTCCTCTTTGTTCACGTCCAGCTGAAGGAAAAGTCCACATAAGATGTGTCCCAGTCAAAAGAAATTGAGAGTCCAATTTCCATTCCACTTCCTTTATCCCTCAGCCACTCACAAGACTCCCATTTTGCCAAGGAATTAATTCTCCATTAGCCAATAAGAGTCATTCTAATTAAAATCAAACCAATTAACTTAAAACTCCATGTTGCGTGTACTTGGGCCATGCAAAATTATGAGCCATATCCTTGCATGTGTAATTCGCCACCTCACCAATGCCAAGTCATAAAAAAGGCTTAATACCTGCAAAATAGAACACAATCTGAATATTGGTGTATGTTCGCACACAAAGTAAAATACGTGAGAAAAGTTGAATAATACAATAAAATCAAATACTCAAATATATAAATTAAACCACAAAATAATACAAGATTTTTGACGTATCAAATCTCCCCAAACTTAAACGTTGCTTGTCCCCAAGCAATATAGAAATAGAGCACAAAGAACGGACAAAACAAACAAATACGTGGAATTCTCGCTCAGGTCCTCACACATCTCACATAATGCGCTATAACTTCTCAAATTAATAATCCCAGACTCGAAATGAAATCATCTTTAGAACGCCAACAATCAAATCTCAATTCAGTGAATCACCGTAGTTCGTCAATCTCTTCACCGAGTATACCAATCATGCAACTAACGACATCCCTTTCTTTGTCAACCAGTTTAGTTCCTATTCGCTTCTAGCCAGAAATAAAAAATCTCGATTTTTTTTTTCTGGAACGGCAGCTCCATCACAGTCCATAGTTTTTTAGCTATTCGTGCTAGGGTGGTGCACTAAAGCTCACAGACTGACAACTGTTGCAGCCCACAATTTTATTTTTTAACATCCATTATTCTTCTCCTCCACCTTCATCATTCACACCATCTTTTTTTTTTTTTTTTNNNNCACGTCAAGTCACCTCACTCAATCGACATCAAGCAGAATAATCACCAGCACATTTCAAGAATATAAACAGTTCAAGACGACTTACTACGAATAAAACACATAAATGTCAACTATCATGTCTTTGTCCCTCAAATGATAACACCTCAAGATTTTAACCAGAAATAAATCCAAGTCATTATAACTAGCACAATATTCCAATAGACTCTCAAATCATCATCGCGAAATTCCACATATGACACACCATAACTCATTCACAATTTTCTTCTTCTCAACCAAAAGCAGCTAGACAGCTAAAAACAACTAGACATGATCCTATCCAAATCAAAAAGTAAACAAAGCAAACATATATGCATAGAAAAATGACACAGCTACACCCGTCAACAAATCTCCCCAAACTTAATCTCTACTATAAAGCACAATAAGGGAACCGAAATCACCTGATCATCGACGGGTGGTCCTCTTTGCTCGCTGTTGTTGTCCTTTGTCGCTCCTCGACTCGTCGGCTCAACTCGGGTGCTCAACCGGATCTTCAAGTGAGCTGTTATCTGGGTAGGCGGTAGCAGTAGAAAATCCACCCGAACAGTTTTCGGGGGAGGCGATAGCAGTACGGTTCTTCTCCATTTCGTCATGTTCTTCATTCTCTTCATTGTTTAGCTCAAAATTACGTTCCTCCTGCACCTTTAGGTCCATGTCGCTGCTATCCTGAAACAAAAATTCAACCGTAGAGATAAAATTGAACTAATCAAAATACTAATACTAATAGAAAAAAGAAAACAAATATTGGGTTGCCTTCCAACTAGCACCTTTTTTATTGTCGTTGGCTCAACTTATTACTTCCCTTTTCTTCAAGCTATCCATGGTGGATTCATAGGTGGCCTCGAAGGAGGAACAAACCTTGCATCACCATGCTTTTTCAAGATCCTCTTATCTTGTGTCGGCAAAGATTTTATTTCGAGCTTCGGAGCCTGCACAATAGATGGAAAAATTTTCAGGTGAGATTCTGATAATTTAACATTAACATCATACCTAGGATGAACAAGTCCTCTCTCATGCAAATCCATGACGATCTCCCTCATTTTTTTTGGCTCGATCGTGAAAATTACCCCCGTCCACTTCTGCTATCAAGGGAGACGATAACAGTTTGTCGCACCTAGTGCTCGATGCGATCGCTACTTCTAACTCATCATTTCGACCATAAGTCTCCATATATTCCTGCGCTAAAGGGTCAATAACATCAAGCATATAGACGGAGTCATCACAATCATTAGGATATTTCATAGTATCAAAGATATTGAACTTGATGACATGTCCATCAAACTCCATCGTAAGGGTGCCCTGTTGAACATCAATCATCTTTTGGGTTGTGTTTAAAATTGGTCTTCCCAATAAAATTGGGGTGGAGTTTGAGGACTTATCATCCATGTTCAGCACATAAAAATCAGCTGGAAACACAAGACCATTAACTTTCACAAGCACATCCTCAACAACACCGTCGGGATAAGTGGTACTACGATCGACGAGTTGGATAACGACCCCGGTTTGTTTCTAAGGACCCAATTTTAGAGAATTAAAGACAGAACATGGCATGACATTTATCTAAGCACCCAAATCTAACATAGCTCTTTCTATTTTTAAAATCCCAATTATGCAAGGAATGAAAAACATACCTGGATCACTCCTTTTCTGTGGCAAGCTCTTCTGGAACACGGCTGAGACATTCTCACCCATTATCACCTTCTCGTTCCCCTTCAACCGCCTCTTATGCGTGCATAAGTCCTTCAGAAACTTCGTATATTTTGGAACTTGCTTTATGACATCGATTAAGGCAATAGTGACCTCGATCTTTCTAAAAATGTCCAAGATCTTCTTCCTGCGTCATCTTTTCTGTTTCTTCTTGATTCTCGATGGAAACAACAAAGGTTCAGCCCATCTTTGTTCGGTTTCGATGGCCTTTTTCTTTAATTTTTCTCCAGCAGTTCTGTTATCAAGGGGGCGGTAGCAGCAGAATCTTGAGTATTCTTGCCTTCTTCCTTCTCGTCTGCATCTCCCTTCGATGGAATAGGACTCTCGGGGGCTGAAATATCCTTCCCACTTCTCAACCTGATGGCGGTAACATTCTTCGGATTAATCTCCAGTTGGGACAGTAGTTTGGAGTTTACTTGCGACTCCAATCGATTCACTGTTTCGACAATGACTTCACTTGTCCTTATAAGTTCTTAAGGCTGGACGCCATGCTCTCCATCAGCTTCTTCATCGCTGAAGGTGAATCATTCGTTGGAGGGTGAGTGTTGTGCTCTCCCGTGCCTTGGTACCTTGGAAAGCCCTGTCCCCTTTGAAAGTTTTGGGGTTGCCTTCGGTCTTGCTCCTCAAACTGGTTCTCGCTATTGTTTCCCCACCTCAAATGCGGGTGATCACGCCACCCCGGATTATAGGTATTTGAAAATAGGTCATAGTTGCGTCTGACACAATTATTCGCCCCAACTGCATTGGCATGGGCTCCCGTCATGTTCACTGTTCATGGACAGTCCTCAGCAGTGTGATCCACTGTCTCACATAGGTTACATGGTTGGGCCCTCGATGCTTGACCTACAGCCAACTGGCGAACCACAGAAGTTAACTCTTTGATTTGTGCATGTAAAGATTCGGTCCGTTCTTCTTGTCCATAAGTGCACCGCCACTAGTCACATCTAACATATTCCGCTCCATGAGTAAAAGACCCTCATAAAAGTATTGGATTAATATCTGGTCAGCCATCTGGTGTTGTGGACAACTTGCGACTAGCCTCTTAAACCTTTCCCAGTACTTGTACAAAGTCTTCCGTTGCATCTGTCGCACTCCACAAATTTCTTTGCGTAGAATGGCGACTCGTATCACCAGAAAGTACCTCTGGAGAAAGACCTTCTCTAACCCTAGAGCTGTTAAATTAAAAGATCCTAACTTGGCTCGACTCGAGCTCGGCACGTTTAGGCTCGAGTTCGGCTCGGCTCGTTTTGTAAACAAGCCGAGCTCAAGCTCTATAATATGCTCGTTTCATTAATGAGCTGAGCCGGCTCGACTCCCTATCTACCCGTTAAAGCACGGTCTTTTATGTAATTTCCTAACTTTCACCTTGTCCCTTCATTTACCTTACTTTCTTAAGCTTATTTTCATTTCAAATTTTCACTACACTAGAATCAGATTCCGCCGCCATCCTCGTTCCTTCTTCATCCTCAATTTTGCATCTTCAATTTCTCATCCCGTCGTCATCCTTAATTTTTCATCCCGTCGTCATCCTCAATTTTGCAGCCCCGACGCCTTTGTGATATCTCCACTATGGCGCCGCCTCAACCCGTCGTCGGATTTATGTTCTTTGGTCGGACACCTCAACCCCCCATTGGATACTACCCTAACTTCTCTGAGTTAGCGATCTCTCTGATTTGGCCGAAAAGTGGTAAGTCAAATTTATTGATTACTTGAAATTTGATTTTACATCGTCTCTCGGAGCTCAAGTGTATGATATTGGGTTTTTTGGTTGAGCTTCAAATAATTTCTATGATCTCTTAATAGTTTTGAGGTTTCACTGTATCTAAATAAAATACTTTAAAACTTTGTTGGGTTTAATTTGTTTTTGGATGATTCTGTATAAAGTTTCAAGCTTTGGCTCCTCAAGGTTTATATCGAGCTTTCTTTTCGAATATTGACTCTAGAAAGTTAGATAATGTGATGTTTTTATTTAAGGGTGGATGTGTAAATTATATGCAAGATTATGTTTCTCCTTTGATAGATGTCCAATCATTCAGTTATAATTATAGGAGACAGAAACACCGAAAGTTATGACTCTTGAGATGATGAAGCAAATTGAGAACTTCATTGAAAGATCCATTCTTCTGTAACTTTGGCCTCACCTTCAAATTTCTCAGTCACAAGCACTTGTTTAATTTCATGTTTATTTCTAATTTCTATCCCTTATAGAATGTGGTTGAATATTGATATTTATTTTGTAATGTGGTATGAGTCATTGAAATAAAAGCTCTTGATTTATAACTGTATTCATGTTTTACCAGTTCAACATTCAACAGGTATGTCCAGCCCTCTTTTCAGTTCAAATCAAGGTTCATGTCCAAGCATTGGTATGGATCAAATGAATGAAGTTGATATTGGAAAATCCAGATGTGATGAGTGAGGAAGAGCTTGCAATTATAAATGAAGACAAAGAGCAGACCAACCCGGAAGGTGAAGGTGGAGGTAAACCGTTTGAGAAAAATAAACGAGGAAAGAAGTCAAAGGTGTGGGATGATATAGAAATCGTAATGTTGTAGAATGGAACAAAGAAGGTGAAATGCGTTCACTGTGAGTCATTGTTTGCAAAGAGTGAAACTGGAATGTCAAACACAAGCGTCATCTAGCATCATGTCTACAAAGGAAACTGAAATCCGGAGGTCAAAACAAGATGATGCAACAGGTTTTGTCGTTTGCAGAATGTCAAACTGACGGTATCACTTCTATTGTCAATTTCGCATACGATCATGCAAAGGTACAGGAGCTTGCATCTCATATGGTATTAGTGCATGAGTATCCATTTTCTATGATGGATCATTATGTTTTCAACAAGTTCATGAAAGCTGCAACTCCATTTTATGAAAAGATTACCCGTCAACAGGTAAAAGAAGATTGTTATACAACTTATCAGATAGAAAAAAGAAAGTTGAAACTTCTCTTAAAAGGTGCTAGTCGGGTTTCTGTAACTACCGATTTGTAGAAATCTGGTCAAAAAATTCAATACATGGTTGTGACAGGGCATTTTGTTGATTCTGATTGGGTGTTGCAAAAACGTGTTTTGAACTTTTCTAATGTACCTGATGAAGACGAGACAGCGATAGCGTATTTAAATAAATACGACCGACTTCGGGTTTAGTTTATTTATTTCACATTATTATTAGTACTCTTTTAGTTTATTTCCTTTACTAGCTTTATTAATTATGGTAGGAAAATAAAGATCTTGCAGTGTTTTGGCAAGATTAGGATTCTTATTTTATTTCCCATTGGTATTTAAGCTGTATGGAACGAAAAACACAGCAGATTATTGATTAATTGAGTTTTCTGATTGTTCGTTCTTGAGAGAGTATCTCATATTATCCCCAATTATACTACGCTCTACATCAGTTGGTATTCAGAGACCAGCAGCGATCCACGATGCCGCCAAAACGAAACGACAACATTGTTGAAGAACGATTCCAAAGGATGGAAGATCGTATTCAAGGGATGGATGATCATTTCACCGACATCAACACCGGGATCGAGGAATTGCAGCAGGCTATGCGTACCATGATGACGGAGGTTCGTACAAACCGCGACACCGACGATCGGGGTGCACGCGGTGGGTTACGCGGAGGTAGGGGAGGGCGCGGCGGCGGGGCGCCCCGCCGGCGGCAATCACTGCCTCCATCCGACGATGAAGAGGATGACGAGACACTGAGCATGGAGAATCCGTTTGCGAGGGAGGACCTCCGCGGCCATCACGAGCGTCATCATCAGTAGTTCGTGGGCGGCGGAGAGAGGTCGTGCTTCGATTTAAGGGGATCCCAGAGGATAGGCAGGTTAATTTGGTCGCTACTCGTTTTCGGGGTAGGGCGGCAACATGGTGGATGTAACTCACGAGCATGCGGCATCGTATGGGCAAGCCAGAATTAACTTCTTGGATGAAGTTTCGTAAATATGTGGAGCGTGAGTTCGTGCCTTATAACTACGATAGTCTTGTATATCAGCAATTACAGAATTTGCGCCAGGGTTCTCGCTCGGTGGATGAGTACACTTCTAAGTTTTATCGTCTCTTGACCCGTGTTGAGTTACGCTAGACGAAAAATCAGTTGGTGTCCCGTTATGTCGGTGGGCTACGTTCTTCACTGCGGGACACGTTGAACCTCTTTCGTCTGGATTCAGTTTCGGATGCTCACCAACGGGCTATCCTTGATGAGGTTCAGCAGGCACAAAAGTCGGGTCCCACATTCAGTTCGACTTCTCGCCCGGGGGTGCGATGGGCGCTGCGGCGTTTCAGCCACGGCCTTTGGTCACGGCGGGTGGCGGTACAGCCCCAGGGGCAGTCGCGGTTCGTAATACGGGGGCTGGCGGGCCTTACCAGCGGCCAGCAGGAGGTGGCGGACAACAACTCACACCGGCGGCGTCACGTGCGGTTGCGAGTCTCCGTTGTTTCGGGTGCGGCGAAGTGGGCCATCGGCAGGTGGTATGTCCGAAGGGTACGGCCCCACGGGCATTGTTCACTGACGAGGTGGGGGACTTTATTCCCGGCGAGGGTTATGCGGGACCCACTGTGTTCGACGAAGAGCGGGGAGAGATTGAGGAATATGTGGCCGGAGATGTGGGTACAACTCTGGTCCTTCGTCGTTCTTGTTTGATCCCACGAGGGTCGTCTGATACACCCGCAGAGAGGCACCATCTGTTCGAGTCTACGTGCACAGTAGGGACCAAAGTGTGTCGTTTTATTTTTGACTCGGGCTCTTCTGAGAATGTCATCACCCAGGAGGCAGTCGACAAGTTGCAGCTGTCTACTGAGCCCCATCCTCATCCCTACACGCTTGCATGGATTCAGAAAGGGACGGCGGTTACCGTTGACCGCCGGGCACTTGTTTCATTCTCTGTTGGTTCTACTTACCGGGACCAGTTGTGGTGCGATGTGGTTCCTATGGATGCTTGCCATTTGTTATTGGGTCGCCCGTGGCAGTATGATCGGGCGGCGACCCATGACGGTCGCCTCAACACTTATTCATTTGTTTTTGGTGGAGTGAAGATTATTTTGTTACCATCCGTGCCTCGCCCTACGCCATCCCCGAGTCCCACATCCCCGGTTCTTGTGCTCTCGCGGTCGGCTTTTTTGTCGGCAGTGCGCGATGTCCCATTGGTATTGTTGCTTGTTGGGGTTGACACAGGTGAGGAGGCTGCACCACCGGCTGCCATTCGTCCTCTTTTGTCAGAGTTTGTTGATGTGTTCCCCGAGGATCTCCCTTCGGGTTTACCTCCACTTCGCAACATCCAGCACCACATCGATTTAGTTCCTGGGGCGGCTTTGCCTAATCGCCCGCACTACAGGATGAGCCCGGCAGAACATGAGGAGTTACGACGACAGGTTGAGGAGCTCCTCCAGCGTGGTGTGGTTCGCCGGAGCCTGAGCCATTGCGCGGTGCCGGCCCTTCTCATTTCGAAGAAGGACCATACTTGGAGGATGTGTGTGGACAGTCGGGCCATCAATAAAATCACCGTTCGGTACCGGTTTCCTATTCCTCGGCTGGATGACTTGTTGGATCAGCTCCACGGTGCTACTATTTTCACGAAGTTGGATCTCCGTAGCGGGTATCATCAGATTCGGATTCGCCCGGGAGACGAGTGGAAGACGGCGTTCAAGATTCGCGAGGGGCTTTTCGAGTGGTTGGTGATGCCCTTCGGTTTGTCTAATGCCCCGAGCACCTTTATGCGGGTGATGAACCAGGCACTTCGGGATTTTATCGGCAAGAGTGTTGTCGTTTATTTCGACGATATTCTTGTCTACAGCAGGACACTGGAGGAGCACTTGTAGCATGTTCGTGAGGTCTTGTTGGTGCTGCGTGCTGAGTCCTTTTATGCCGCTCCTCGTAAGTGTTTCTTTTTGGTCGATTCGGTTTTGTTCTTGGGCTTTGTGATTTCGGCCCAGGGTATTCGTGTGGATGACGGCAAGGTGGCTGCTATCCGTGATTGGCCTTCCCCCACGACTTTCACGGAGGCTCGGAGTTTTCATGGCCTGGCTTCGTTCTACCGTCGTTTCATTTCCCACTTTAGCACGGTTACGGCTCCTATTACTGATTGCCTTCATGGCAAGTCTTTTGTTTGGACTCCTGAGGCCGAGGCCGCCTTCGGTCTGATCAAGAGCAAATTGACTTCGGCCCCACTGCTCGTCTTGCCGGATTTTTCGCGGCCGTTTGAGCTCTCTTGTGACGCTTCGAAGGTTGGGATTGGGGCTGTTCTGAGTCAGGACGGACGTCCGGTTTCATTTTTTAGTGAGAAGTTGTCGGGCCCGAGGTCGCGATACAGCACTTATGACGTGGAGTTTTATGCTATTGTTCGTGCAGTCCGGCATTGGCGCCATTACCTGTTTCATCGTGAGTTCATCTTGTACACTGATCATGAGGCTTTGCGCCATCTGGCATCCCAGGATAATATTTCGGCTCGGCATGCCTCGTGGACCGCTTTTCTACAGCAGTTTACCTTTGTCTTGCGGCATCGGTCAGGGGCTTCGAACAGAGTGGCTGATGCTTTGAGCCGCCGGGCTCTTTTATTGACGGACATGCGCGTCTCGGTTGTGGGGTTCGATGTGTTGAAGGAGCTTTATGTTGATGATCCATTTTTTGGGCCTATTGTTCAGCAGCTCGCGGTTGGTCCGGTTGATGATTATTGCTTGACTGATGGGTTTTTGTTTCGGGGTGTGCGGCTTTGTATTCCGGACTGTAGTATGCGTGTGCGGCTTATTAGCGAGTTACATGGCGCGGGCCACGTTGGCCGGGATCGTTCGGTTCTGTTGGTTGCCCGCTCTTATTTTTGGCCTTCGCTCCGTCGAGATGTGGGCCGGTTTGTTGAGCGTTGTCGTGTCTGTCACGTTTCGAAGGGTGTTGCGTCGAACGCCGGGCTTTATCGCCCCCTTCCTATCCCTTCGCAGCCGTGGAGTGCGATTAGCATGGATTTTGTGCTGGGCTTACCTCGTACTCAGCGGGGTTTTGACTCCATTTTTGTGGTCGTTGACAGATTTTCGAAGATGGTTCATTTTATCCCGTGCAAGCGGACCACTGATGCGGTGCATGTGGCACAGCTGTTCTTTCGTGAGGTTTACCGTCTCCATGGCCTCCCTTCTTCGATTGTGTCGGATCGTGACACTCGCTTTCTCAGCCACTTTTGGCGTAGCTTGTGGCGAATGGCGAACACTCGCTTGGACTTTAGTAGCGCATACCACCCGCAGACTGACGGCCAGACGGAGGTGGTGAATCGTTCTCTGGGCAATTTGCTCTGGTGCTTGGTGGGCGACAATCTGCGCAGTTGGGACCAACGTTTGAGCCAGGCTGAATTTGCTCACAATTCAGCTGTTAGTCGGGCCACGGGCCTCTCACCGTTTGAGACTGTTTATGCTATCCAGCCCCGTGGACCGTCGGATTTGGTGGCGCTGCCGCCTCTGCAGGGGGGTGATCGTCGGGCTGCCGACCTTGTCGCCGATCTCCAGGCGACTCATGCGGCGGCGAGGGCCCAGCTGGAGGCCACGACCGAGGCCTACAAGCGTCGCGCCGATTCCAAGCGTCGCCATGTCGAGTTTTCAGTTGGTGATTTTGTTTGGGCCGTGTTGACGAAGGATCGGTTTTCGGCGCACGAGTTTAATAAATTGTCGGCCCGCAAGATTGGTCCGGTGGAGATCGTTGAGAAGATCAATCCGAATGCGTATCGCCTCCGTCTTCCTTCGCATCTTCGTACGTCGGACGTGTTCAATGTGAAGCATTTGGTTCCTTTTGTGGGCGACAACTCCGATGACGACGAGACCGGTTCGGATTCGAGGCCGAATCCTCCTCAACCGGGGGAGGATGATGAAGACGAGACCGCGATCGCGTATTTGAATAAATACGACCGACTCCGGGTTTAATTATTTATTTCACATCATTATTAGTACTCTTTTGATTTTTATTTCCTTTATTTGCTTTATTAAGTATGGTAGGAAAATAAAAGACTTGCAGTGTTTTGGCAAGTGTAGGATTCTTATTTTATTCTCCTTTGGTATTTATACTGAAAGAAACGATGAGAAGGACAGATGATTGATGAATAAAGTTTTCTGATTGTTCGTTCTTGAGAGAGTATCTCATATTATCCCAAATTGTACTACGCTCTACATAAAAAATGCAATCACTAATCAAGAAACCTTGCTAATATAACCTCTTACTTAAATCCTCTCCCCTTTTAACTCAGACCCATCTCCCGAGAACCCCCAAAAACTCACCAAGATCCATTTTTTTTTACAGCCCCAAAAAAGAAAAAAAAAACTAAAATTAAAGAAACAACCATGTTTTGATTCGAAATAAAGAAAAAAATCCCACAAATGTGTTTGCCCAGATCCAGAAAACCCCCTGAATTAGGCCTCCTCATCCTCACCATTCTCATCCTGACCCACTCTTCCCAACCCGCCCCGTCCTACACAACCCTAGTCTACAAAGGCTGCGCCAAACAGCCCCTATCAAATCCCTACCCCCAAACCCTTGCCTCCCTCTTCGCCTCCCTCACGCCCCAATCCTCCAAATCCAGATTCGCCAAGGCCTCCTCCGCCGCACTCACCGGCCTCTTCCAGTGCCGCGGCGACCTCTCCCCCGCAGACTGCCACGCCTGCGTCGTCACCATCCCGCCGATGATGGACAAGCTCTGCGGGAGGGTAATCGCCGCCAGAATTCAGCTATTGGGCTGCTACATGCTCTACGAGGCCGCGGGGTTCGCCCAGATATCGGGAATGGCGATGCTCTACAAGAGCTGCAGCAGGAAGACCGCCGGCGCCGGGGCTGGGTTTGAGGAGAAGAGGGACACTGCCCTGAGTGCGCTCGAGAACGGCGTTGGCGGCGGCGCGGGGTTTTTCACGACGAGCTTTGGGGACGTGTACGCGCTGGGGCAGTGCGAGGGCGATGTGGGGGCGGCGGACTGTGCGGAGTGCGTGAGGAGTGCGGTGCAGAGGGCGCAGGTGGAGTGTGGGGGAGCCGTTGGGGGCCAGATTTATCTGCACAGATGCTTTATTGGGTATAGTTATTATGCCAATGGCCTGCCTAAAAGGGGCTCGCCTTCATCTCCTTCCTCCTATTCTTCAGGTAGTACATTTGCTTTATTCCAATTTTTCACTTAAATTGTCTTTAAAAAAATTAATTGTTTTATTTTGTTATTACTATTTTGGTTTTCCTTTTGATTTATTCCATTTAAGTGCTATTATTATTATTATTATTGGCATTGCCTGAACGGTGGATTTTGATTTGTAAGCTGTCATTTCATTTTATTTAATTGGATTAATTGATAAATATTATACATTCAGCTTTGTCTAATTAGAAAGATTACTTTGATATGTTTTGAGTTTATGATAAATAATTTCCCCATTAAGGCATCTCTTGTTTAATTGTTCCCTACCTTTTCTAACTGAGGAGAAGTATATAAGAGAATATAATAAAGCTCTTCTTTGAAAAAAAAAAAAAAAAAA